>CAMTDV010000104.1:0-52303 GCA_947069175.1 Scalesia atractyloides | reverse complement strand
GACCTCTAGATGTGCGCGATAGTTTTGTGCTGAGATCCATCGCAATGTTCTCCCACTTCCATACCAGTATTTCTGGTTGTTCGAGCAAACTAGATGGGCGGTGGTGTTCAGCCTTGACTTTAAGACAAGTTAGGCATTTCGACACATACAAGGCAATATCCGTTTTCATACCCAGCTACCAGTAGTGGGTACGGAGATCCTTATACATTTTGTCTGCACCAGGATGGATTGAATAACGAGGCTTATGAGATTCGTCCATCAATAAGGTGCGAAGATTGTCTTGACTAGGAACCCACAAATGGTTCAAATAATAGAGTAACCCATTGTCTTTTGTTTCAAGTTGAAGTTCAAGATTTTGAGGCAGCTCATTTTTCAATAAGCTTTGGGACACACATGTACGTTGTGCTTGAAGGATACGTGTCTGAATATCAGATTGAATTCGAACACAATGAAGTTTGACACGTTCCTCATGACTTAGTGCATCGGCTACGACATTCGCCTTGCCATGATGGTAGCGAATTTCGCAGTCGTAGTCGTACAAAAGTTCGACCCAGCGTTGTTGTCTAATGTTTAGCTCCTTTTGATTGAATATATGTTGGAGACTTTTGTGGTCCGTGAAAACCACACATTTCGTACCATAAAGATAATGTCTCCAAATTTTGAGAGCAAGAACTACAGCACCTAACTCAAGATCATGAGTCGTGTAGTTCTTCTCGTGGATTTTCAATTGTCTAGACGCATAGGCTATGACTTTGTCTCGTTGCTTGAGAACACAACCAAGGCCTAGATTTGAAGCATCACAATAGACAACAAAATCATCATTGCCATCGAGTAAAGATAAAATAGGAGCATTGCAGATTTTTGTTTCAATGTTTGGAAGGCTTCCTCTTGTTTGGGTCCCCACTCAAAAGGCTTATTCTTTTGAGTTAAAGCAGTGAGGGGAACCGCGATCTTTGAGAAGTTCGCGATGGATCGACGATAATATCCAGCAAGACCAAGAAATGAGCGAACTTCTGTAGGATTAATGGGTGTGTTCCAATCCTTAATTGTAGTGATTTTGGAAGGATCCACGTGTATACCTTGCTCGTTGACTATGTGCCCCAAGAATTGAACTTCTTTCAACCAAAACTCGCATTTGGAGAATATAGCATATAATTGTTCTTTCTTCAGAAGTTCCATTGTTAATCGAAGATGTTGTTCGTGCTCGGTTCGAGACTTAGAATAAATAAGAATGTCGTCGATGAAAACAATGATGAACTTATCCAAATAAGGTTTACAAACTCGATTCATCAAGTCCATGAAAACATCTGGAGCATTTGTCAAACCGAAAGGCATGACAGTAAACTCGTAGTGACCATATCGTGTGCGGAAAGCAGTTTTGGGAATATCTTCATCGAGTACACGAAGCTGATGATACCCAGAACGCAGATCGATCTTGGAGAAACATGTAGCACCTTGTAGTTGATCAAAAAGGTCGTCAATTCGAGGTAGGGGATATCGATTTTTGATCGTGAATTTGTTGAGCTCACGATAATAGATACACACATATCCAAAATTTTTATTTCTATTAAAATTTAAAATAAAGTATATAGAAACTTATATTATTGTACGGGTAAGTTAACTATTAGAAATATGGGATATTTGGACAAAGATAGGAACCGTTTAAAAAAAAAATAATAATAATACATTATATTTAACCTTACTCCGTTTTTTATGAAACTTAAGTCAAAATATAGATAAAAATATGCTCGTTCCAATGGCATATTCATCGTTTATAAAACGTCATATTTTATAAGTTATAAGCGATAAATGAGTTGAGCTGCTTAATTAAATAGAATATATAATAAATAAAATAGTAATCTAAACATGTATGTGTACGTGTATAGTGAGGCTTGGCCTCGAAGCTTCCTTTTGCCTATAAATAAGAATATTGAACCACTTCATTCCCTGCTCTCTCCCTCTCGTCCCCTCTCTCTCTCTAGAATTCTACATTTTATTTTTATTTCTCACCCCTGATACTCTAAAGCCGTATCCTGTTTTTAAGTGTTTTAACCCCTGATCATTAATTTATTATCCTACTACTTGATCTAGAATCGCCAACGCATACTACTTGATCTATAATCGCCAACGCATGTCTAGGCTCTGTCCGACTATGTTCGTTGGAGTTCTTCGTGTATTGTATGGACACCCTACCGCTTAATCTAGAATCGCCAACACATGTCAAGGTCCTGCCTGACTACGAACGTTGGAGTTCTGTCACGGGTAGTACGGTTAAAGTGACTTGGGTTATTATACTTAACACAAGTGCATTATATATTTTATTAAGAGCTCAGGAGCTATGCCCAAGATTATCCTAGGAGGCCTGTAGTTAGACCCTAAAATTACCAGGCGAGTACATTCTATTTTTGTAAACCTTTTTGTGAGTCAGAATGTGTTACTAAAACCTCAAATGTTTTAATTATGCTTAATAGTTACTGAGTATATGTATTCTACAATTACTGCCGGTATGTTGGGGTTTTGTATACATTGCTAGTCCACAGACAGGGGAATGTGACAGGAACCGTTACTGTTGGGTGACAGGGCCCAAAGTAATATGACCCACAAGTCAGGATTGACAGTACTGATTGAGTAATTGTATAGATATAAACATTGTAAATGCGGATGCTCTCAATAACTGTAAAGTATAATCACTTGTTTTGATAAAACTGAGATGGATTCGTCAGTATTTCTTCCTAATAAAATGTTTTTAAGACGCGTTTCAGGTAACTCGCTGTAGAGATAATAGAAGCCCGCTATGGAGCACTGGAGGCTTAAATTGGCTATAATTACCTGAATAAAAAAAGAAATTTATATTTTATTATATAGGATTTATTCATATAAAAACATTTGAATGTAATACGGGTGTTAGCCATTTATTTATTAATAAAAGTTTGGTGTTTTACAAATTTTGAAATTATTTCCTAACTACGGTCCTGATGAAAGTTTTCCGCTGCCAAAATAAATAAACACCGGTACCACTAGACTGGTTCACGGCTCTCGCTCCCCGGGTGGGGTCGGGGGATGTGACAGAAGGTGGTATCAGAACCACTGATTTAAGCCATTTAGGTGTTCTTTTAATACCTAAAACTTAAACATTATGTTAGGAAATTAATGTAATAGTCTATGTGTTATTCTGTGTAGGTAAATGCTGATATTTATATTATGATTTTTATGTTTTGAATTCACAGTATGAGTGACCAATATGATTAAGTGTGCCCATAGACTACCTAGGCAGATATATTATTATATAATATTACAAAAAGCATCTTGGGTTATACTCCTTAACGAATCCTGAAATTTTCTTTATGATGGGCACAAAATATGTGATGGGTATATTGATCCCGGTCAAAGGAAAAAAAATGTTAAGAAACATAAAATATTTCACTACAACTTTGAAGAGTAAACATAAAATAATTTTGTTATAAATTTTCTTTTACATAATTTCCACATGCATTTAAATTTATGATTGTAGGTTGAAATTTTAACATAAACATACAATTACTAATCAATATAGGTTACTAGTCAGTTTTTAACAAAGAAAGCTAGAGCTAGCAAAATATTAAAAACAGTAATCAGTTTCATGTAAGGTTAAAAAAAAATTGATTTGAATGATTGCATTTATGATTATCTTGAAAAAAAAATTAAATAATAAAATCAATTGTGTAATCTTTAATGTAAGTGAAATATTTCTACGAGAGCCTAATTAGTATATTCCTATATACTATAGAAAGTTGTGTGATTTATTTATATTCCTATATTTATAAGTACTTTACTATATTAAAGTATTAGGGGTGAATCTTATCTGTAACTTACTACGGGTTAACAGAAAAATGTTTTTTTATTGTGAAGCTAAAATTTGTAGTAAAATAAATATGTATATGGCAACCTGTAAATACCTACAAAAGAAGATAAAGGTGAAGCTAATTCTAAATTACGTAAACATAATAAAACAACTTTGTTGGAATTGTGTTTTGTAATTATATACCCTACTAAATGTTTTTATGATCAAATAAAGTATAAAATATGCAGACAAGATTGGTTAACCTTATCAGATTTATTTTTGAATTATAATGTTTTTCTATATACTAGAAAAGAAATTGCTTAGTAAAAATTTCATTTAAGATATTATTATTATTATTATTAAATTTAAAATCTTAAAACACACGTAAAATGAAAAGTCATATGAAGGTTTTATGGTTACATTCTACAAATATTTTATTTTAATGGATAAAATAAAAGTAACTGAAATTTTCTTAAGGTACGTATATATTCTGAACTATTTACTACATACATTTCATAATTTAATATTAATAAGATTAGAAGATTTATATAAATAATAAATATATAGCTAAATATATTCTCTTTTAAAAACTGATAAAAAAACCGAATTATTTAAACATAGTTTTGTAAAGCGTATGATCCGTTAATCTTTCACTTTGTAACATAAATATGCAAAAATTTATGTCAGTATAAATAAATTTATATAAGATTAAAATAAACCATTAAAAGCGTATTTTAGTATATATAGCTAATTGATAATTTAAATTAATATACTAGTAAATAAAAGATTATTTATTACTAGTATATTATATACTATAACAATTAAGATAGGAGCTTGTGAACAGTAAGCCATACTATAAATCTTATTTGCAATAATGCCAAAAATCCTTCTTGGTCAAATAGAAAGAGGACCAGGGCATGGTTATTGATACATTCGTTGCCATATATTTTTTTTATTTATTGATACTGTGGTTGCTCTTTTATAATAAGTTAATTAATATTTTTTTTGATCTTCTTTATTGATACTATTAATACATTTAGGTATATCATTGCCTTTTCTTTTTGGATATTTTCAATTGGTTGCTATACCGAGTGTTGGTGTCATAACAATACCATTATGAAATAAATCGGTATCGACATAATTCCCGTCGCAAAGCGCGGGTGAATTTATCTAAAATATAAACATATATAATTATGTGTAACTAGTGGTGGACTCTATATGATTACATGGTACACAGATCATAACTCTTCTAATAATAGTGATAATAAATAAATATAGAGGTCTTATTTTTGAACCTAAACACTTTGGATAGTAAATCCATATATACTTACGTATTTTGGCAGATTCTTGAGTAGTTGTATTAGTACAAATTTTTAAGTTTGTTAATCAATAAATATATTATCACAAGGAACTTGGGTGTTTGTTTCTTTATGAAACCGATAAGCAAATGTGAGTCCCAAATCAACTATGGATCACAGTGGTTTGATTGTAAACACACAAACACCAATAGATTAGGTGTTTGTATGAATAAAGATAAGAAAAATCAAGGTAGAAGATGAAGATTCTTGTTTTTTGTAGAAACTACAAGTGTTGTATGTTGAATCCCAATTAATAAAACGATTTAAGCACCTGGATATACGGATTAAGTACAAGATCAGACACAAGAATCACAACACAAGAAATCACCAAAATGCTAGTCCAAGAACCTTGGAGCTAGGGTTTCATTCAAATGACATATATATAGTATCTGGCCATCCAGCGTAATTAATAATTACGCTGGATCATTAAATACGCCGGCCAGTACAAAAGTTCTTACAATTACATATTTAGTCCTTGAACTATGCAAAACACATTAAACAATCACAAAACTTATCCAAAACCTAGTTAATCAAGTATCAACGATATCAAATGGTCTAACAATATCCCCCTTAGATCGTTGCGTCCTTGAATGTTCTTTACTTGTCAGCTTCCGGTTCGGGATTAGTTGCAGCTTGTTCAGAGGACTGTTCAGGTGGAATTTCGACTGTTGGTGGTTGATTTAAAATAGCTTCACTTGATTCTGGGCCTCCACAGTGACTTCATATGTGGATGAAGTCGGAGGTGGTGGAACAATGACTTGAGGATCAGATTGTGGTGGAAGGTCTTGAGGAAGAGATGATGATGGTTGTGTCTCTGCAGCTTTCTCAGCATTCTTTTCTTGACTTGATTTTTCGATTCGGCTTAGAATTTCCATCATTTCAATCTTTCTTTCTCTGGCACGCTCAACTGCTCTTTGAAACAACATTCCCTCCTCCAAGAATACATTCCCTGCCCCAACGTGAATTTTGTTGCCATAGAGAACGTTCAAGTCAGACACACAGAACATGAACACTTCCATGGGATCCAGTATTCTTATGTCTTCGTTTGAGTTGGATCGAATCACAGCCTCACTCGTTGGGCTATCATAAAACCATTTCTTGAAGTCTTTGAGCGTGAAGGGTTGTTCTGTAGGAAGTTTAACCCTGGTGACCACATCTGCTGGATTTATTACCCAAGTAATCCTACCTTTTCCGGTGAGAGGGTCTTTGGTGGTCTTTGATATTCTTCGACGTGGGCGTTGAGGCTTGAAAATGGTGAATCCACGAGCGCACTTTCGCAATATTAATCTTTCAAAATCTCCATCGATGCTGCTGTTGGTGGGATTGATCATGTCGTGCTTGCTCAATTCTCTGATATCCCATGTGGGTAAGCTTTGCATAGCATTTCCGTTGCGGAAATACTGGATCACCCCTCCTCGACGCTTGACAATAAACCATCTCGTTAGATTGTCGTACTTCCAGCTGATGATTCGGTCTGTTACCTCGGTTTTCTCTACGGTGATAACTTGGTAAAAGTCTGGTAACTTGGCTCTTTCTTTCTTGAACCATTCAGGATATTGAGGTGCAAATTCATCCCCTCCATCAGACTCATAGACAACTTCATCCTCCAGCCTCCATTCTAAAAACTTTTCAGGCATCTCAAGCCTATCAACCTCTTTTTCATCACTATCTTCTCCAGCAGTCACTTCTACTACTGAATCAAGACGCTTATTTTTCTTTTGGGCAAGCTCTATCTTGCGTTTTTCCTCTCTTTCTCTAAATCTATCAAAATCAAAGATTTCATCACTTGAATATTTCGGTTCTCGATTGGCCCCCTGTATAAATCTTGAACTAGTTCGTGCAGCTTTTCCAATCCCTCTTGTTGAAATCTGATAAAGTCGGTTTGCTTTGAAACATACAGGCTTTGTTCCTTGTTCTTTTTACTTTGCTCCTTTAGCTTTTCACGGAGCAGATTTGTGTCGTTCACTTGATTCTTTAGTAAGCAAATTTCCTTAGCGGGAAACTTTTCCATGTCCTTTGAGAGACGATCGAAAAGATCCTGGAAAGGACGTGGCCTTGATGGAACACGTGGTGGAGTAGCAGAAGTTGGTTTACTGGGTTTTGGTGGTGCATCTTTTGACGAGCCTTCATCAACCTTTCGCTTCTTCTGTACTGGGGACTTGCTTGGACCAGTCTCAGCTGGATCACTGATTAGACTCTCAACAAAACGATACAAATTTTCTTGTTCTTCAGTCACCATTACCGGAGTTTCTGATTCAGTTATTTCTCTTCTCTTTAATCTTCGTTCACGCTTTTCTGCTTCCCTTACTGCATGAATAGCTTGCATTTGTTCCATCTCTTCATGAGACATTCCAGCTCGAATACTATCTTCCATTAATCGCTCACTACCCGAAGTATCTTTCTTACTCTTCTTTTTGGAAGGTTCTTCTTCAGCTTTCTTCTTTCCTTTGTCTTTCCTTTTTCGAACTAATGGAACTTCTTCTTCAATTTCGATTTCTTCATCACCAGCTTGTTTTTCTTTTCGTTCTCTTGCTAGTCTTACTTCCTCTCTATATTTGTTGTAGGCGGCCTATACCACAAGGAGTCTCTCGGCTCTGTACATGTGGTTGTGAAGCATCACCCATTGCTCAGTCTTTAGTTCCGTAAATTGCCTTCCTTTTGGCAATGAAAACATGTATCGGTACCCATCATGTGGTAGATCTTTGTGATTGTCATTTATCAGCAGTTGTACGAACCGGGGATACATTGCCCATGGAACTTTGTTGACATTGTGAACCATGCAGCAAAAGATCAGACCTGAGATATTGAACGGTTGGTTTGTACATAGATTGAGCATTGCTGCTGACCATTTAAGATTTCAACCATCATAGCCACCCTTTCGATGAGCAATACTCACTGCAAACGTGTGCAGGATGTATCTCCAGTCTCTAGTTAGCCCATTCCTTTTTATCTCATTCTTTCCTCTGAAGTCTCCCTGATAACCCATTCCTTGAAAACCGTCAAGAATATCATCTTTGCTCAACCTTAGAGGATCTCTTGAGGAGTCACCTAGACACAAAACTTTTCGAATTCTTTCTTCAGTTACGATGATCTTCTTGTTACTGTTGAGGTAATTCATCTGACTTGATTGACAGTTGAGACTTTCGCAGACTTCCAAAATTCGTCAATATGTATGGTGGAGATGTTTGGATTTGCCCGAACAGCATAGCTGATTTACTACGGGATAACCAATCCATCACATCTTCAAAATCCTTTATGATGTCATCGAGTGCAACGGGCTGGTTATGTTTCATGGTTGGATCCTAGAACACTTCTTTCACCATTTCTCTACACATGAAAACGAGCCAAGTGAGATCCGATATATATATATGTTAGAATGTTAGATTTATTTACAAAGATTAAATTGAAAACAAATTATAAAAAAAACGCTGGTAACTTCGATGGTTGTTTATGGTAGAACTGTATTAAATTCGCCAGGTATTTACGCTGGAGGATGTTAGCGTAGTTAATTCTTTGTTCGCTGAGTTCTGATCAGCGTAGAAGCTTATCTACGCTGTACTACCGGCGTAATTAATCAATTTCGCCGGTTGCTTGAACTCGCGTTCAAGACTTAACTTCGCTAATATCCGATCTTGAGACAAAAAGCACTGCAATCATATTAAATACGTTGGATTCATGTTAATTTCGCTATATTCAAGTGTTCTTCATAAACCCTTCAAAAACCCAATAACCAAAACCCTTCAAAACGCACACTGATTCCCTGTTTAGACAAAGCGAAACTTCTTGTGAATGATGATACGATTTAAAACGCAACTAGCATAAAATCATACCGAAATGTATGTCGAATCGTTGAGAAAAGAGAATTGGTTTTTGTTTCAATAGAATGAGAGTTTCTTGGTTTGAAAATGAGTTTAAACATGGAGACGGTTAAAAAAATGAGTTTATATACAAAAATATCTACCAGCGTAATTATTAATAATTACGCTGGTAAGATAATGACGCCGCTTTAAAAATTTTCAATGTATTCTTCAAGTTTAAGAAACTCAAAACAAATACGCTTGAAAATCTTAAACTTTCTCAAAAATCGTGCCCTTTTTAGGTAAGATGAGATTAAACAATGAAAATTTTGCCAATTTGGACACCGAAATTAGGCTATTCACAACGGGAAGCTTTGTTTGACACCCCGTGACAATCCTGCAAAAGATCACACTGTTTACACTTTGTCAGTCAAATGTTTTAAAATTTTGAATGATCGAGGCACAAGAAAAACTGTCAGTATGTTTGTCCACTTAAATCCATGCATCCTTCTTTCAACATGCTTTCGGTTTGCGTTTTATCATGTTGTGGTAATATTGACAAAAATTGCAATGGCCCCCACTCCAGCTAGATGAGTAGAATACTGTGCTCATGAGTCCCACATCAGGACATACCCCTGCGATCAAGGTATGTGCAAAGATTCATCATAACAGGTGAGTATACCGAGTTCATTCGTTTGAAAAATACAAGGTCAACGCAATGGTGAACATGTATGCACTTTCGGGCAGTCAAAGAGACCAGTTGCGGTCCTAACCAGGGTTAGGCAGATACCTCATTGTGGTACGATTTCTTTTGATTTGATCGTTTAATTTGAGCGTTTTCAATTTTAGGGTTTTCGCCTCTTTGACTCTTTTTATATAAGATAACATACTCGTGTCTAGGTTTGCATATTTCTTGATGCAACAGAAGAGTGATTATGATATCCCCGAACAACAAATGATATCAAGACCCGAAATCTCAGACTTTGGCAATCTATCAACGCAAGATTTAAGACCATTAAGCCATATGCCGCAATGTGTTACCCGCCGGAAGCACAGTATTGTGGGTATCAAGAATTCTTGTTTAATCTTTATCATTTGACGCCTAATCGCAGTTTACTCGAGAGTACTGCTGAATCTACTGACACGTCATTGCTTGGTACCCCGATCTTCTTTGCATAGCGTCTTGATTTTTCTTTTTCTGTTTCAAATACGAGTAAACGTGTTAGCAGTTTTCTATCATTTCTCAAAGCAGGTGTCAAACATGAGATCAAACACATTTATTTAATTTTCATTTGATTTTCGGGATAATCTTCCCCCCTTAATATTTTATTTTCGGGTACCCATTGCTTGAAAAAGAAATTTTAATTTGTAGAAAATCGTTTTGTTGGGCACAATTTTACGATACTCATTTATTTGAAAGAGCGTTTTTTTTTTGAATATATATACAATTGGTCATGCTAATAAAGTTCATTTTCACTCAAGAAAATTAACCATTTCCAACCAGGTTACCAACTGGTTGAAACGGGTTTTATCAAAGGCTTTCGTGAAGATGTCGGCTTTCTGTTGCGTGGTATCCACTGGTACCACTTGAATATACCCCTTTTCGTACGCATCTCCAATCGCGTGAATACGAATTTTGATGTGTTTTGTTCTTGAGTGAATGATTGGATTCTTCGCAATTCCCAGACACGCTTCGTTGTCGATGAATATAAGAGTCTTCATAAGGTTGATTCCAAAATACAGCAACTGATTTTGTATCCAAAGGACTTGTGAGCAGCAACTATAAGCAGCCGTGTATTCAGCTTGAGCAGTAGAGGTGGACACTGTTGTCTGCTTCTTGCTTTGCCACGATATCAGACGATTTCCTAAGAATTGGCAACCTCCTGAGATGGATTTCTGATCAACCTTGCAACCTTCATGATCACTATTAGAATAAACAATTAAATCAAAATTACTATCTTTAGGATACCAAAGCCCAATCTTGGGCGTTCCTTTCAGATAGCGGAAGATTCTTTTGACAGCTATCTCATGAGATTCTTTGGGATTCGTCTGAAAGCGTGAACACATGCAGACTGCCCACATAATGTCAGGCCTACTTGCTGTTAAGTACATCAAAGGGCCTATAATTGAGCAGTAAAAGGACTTGTTCACTGGTTTTCCTTGAGGATCAAGAGTTAGTTCAATTTGAGCAGCGAACGAAGTACTTGCAGTTTTGCTGTCATTCATGTTGTACTTTGCAAGTATATCAATGATATATTTAGCTTGATGAATTAGAATCCCATCTTCTCTCTGTTTTATTTCCAACCCTAAGAAAAAGGTGAGTTCACCCATCATACTCATTTCGAACTTTGCTTTCATAACCTTCTCGAACTCCTTGCACCGCCCTTCATCAGTTGACCCAAAAATAATATCGTCTACATAAATTTGAACCAGCATCACATTGTCTCCAATCCTTTTTGTGAAGAGAGTCATGTCAATTTTACCTCTAGTGTAACCACATTCCAGAAGATAAGTTGACAAAGTCTCGTATCATGCTCGAGGAGCTTGGTGAAGACCATAGAGAGATTTGTCTAGCTTGTAGTATCGTTTGGGAAAATGTGGATCTTCGAAGCCAGGAGGCTGATAGACATAGACTTCTTCCTTGATATCTCCATACAGAAAGGCACTCTTCACGTCCATTTGAAATACTTTGAAGTTTTTGTATGATGCATATGCCAAGAATATTCTGATAGCTTCCAAAGGTGCAACAGGTGCAAAAACCTCTTCGTAATCAATCCCTTCTTCTTGTTGAAAACCCTGAACGACCAATCTTGCCTTGTTTTTAGTAACCACCCCAGGATCATCCATCTATTGCGGAAAACCCATTTTGTTCCTATTGGAAACTTCCCTTCCGGTTAATCAACAAGCTCCCATACTTTAAGCTTCCGGAATTCAGATAGCTCTTCCTGCATTGCATGTACCCAGCTATAGTCTTGAATAGCTTCTTCAATGTCGTGTGGCACAAATTGTAATAGAAAAGCAGCATAAAGTCCTTTGTTGATGACCGAAGATTAACCATGAGTTCGCACACCATCTTCTATGGTCCTATAACATTTTCAAGTGGATGATTTCGATTTGTCTTGTAACCTACATTGATGTGGGTTTCAATCTGTTGAGGCAGATTGGTGAAGTGCTCATCGACGTAGATGATAGGGAGTCCATCTTCCTGTGTTGGTTCATTCACATTCGATTGCGAAGAAGAAGCACCATTTGCAGATGCATTCTCAGCCGAAGTGTCACCACTTGTTTCTTCCACATGAACAATTGGATCTACAGAGGGTGGAGTGAGGCGAGTGGTGAAAGGAGTGAAACCAAAGTCTGACGAATCAAATAATGGTTCCACCGGTGAAGTTTTTGTCGGATCGGAAACAGGTTCATGGATGTCAAAGGTATTGAAAACAACGTCTGCATCGTAGAACCGGTCTGGAGAACTTCCAGTGTTTGTGTAGTTTCCTTCTTGAAAATCTAGGTAATACGATTCGACCACCATTTTGGTTCGTTTGTTGTAGACTCGATATGATTTTTGAGTTGACAAATAACCCATGAAATAGCACACATCACCGACTGCTTCGAACTTGATAAGATTGTCTTCTGTGTTGAGGAGAGTACACGAACATCCGAACGGTCTAAAGAAATCTATCAGAGGCTTTCTCTTGAAAAGAAGTTCATAAGCAGTTTTTCCATGAGGTTTGACTATGAGAACTCGATTCAAAACATAGCATGCTGTGTTGACTGCCTCTGCCCAGAAGATGATTGGAAGCTTCGAGTCTACCAGCAGGGTTCTGGCCGCTTCAATGAGTGTTCTATTCTGCGTTCTGCTACACCGTTTTGCTGAGGAGTTCTAGCTGCACTATAGTGAAGCCTAATCCCTTTTGCTTCACAGAATGAGATAACAGAATGATTCTTGAATTCTGATCCGTTATCGCTTCTAATTGATTTGACCTTCAGTTTGATTACGTTCTCGATCATAGGGATAAAAGTCTGAATAATTGATGTCGTTTCACTTTTTGCTTCAAGAAAGTAAACCCATGAGAAACGAGAAAAGTCATCTATGATCACCAAATAATACGTTTAGCTAAACTTTTAACACTGATAGGTCCAAAAAGATCCATGTGCAGCAATTGCAATGGTGCTGAGATAGTATTCACTGCTTTGGATTTGTGTGGCTTTTTGTGTTGCTTGCCTTGGGCGCATGCGATACATTTTTCAGAAAAAGGAAATTCTTTTACAGGTAAACCTCTTACGAGATTTAATCTTAAAAGTTTGTTCATATTTTTAAAATTCACATGCCCTAGGCGCCTGTGCCAAAGCAGTGATTCCGATTCTGAGTCCTTAGAAATCAAGCAAGTCATTTGCTCATTTGTTTTGGTATTCTTCATACTGAGCATGTAGGTGTTGTTTTGACGAGGAGCAGTTAGCATGATCATTTCGGCGGGAACTGTATATTCTGGCTTGAGAAAGAGACATTCGACGTCATTGAAAAGAACCGAAATCCCTTTGTCACAGACTTATGATACACTCATAAGATTGTAACACAGCTCTGGAACATAGTTCACGTTTTCCAAAGTAAGTGCCTCTGACACAACATCTCCTATCCCGACAATTTTTCCACCCTTTTCATCTCCGGCAAATGACACGAAGTCACCATCGATGAATCAGAAATTCTTTAACAGCTCCTTCAATCCCGTCATATGCCTTGAGCATCCGCTGTCCACGTGCCAAATGTACTCCATGAGCATTCGGAGCCATTTTTGCAATTTATTCTATAATACAACAACAAACAAAAAAAATATACAAGTTAGTTAGATTTCGGAATCCAAACTTGCTTAACTATTAATCTATCATGATTTTTAATATTTAGATCTTCTTTTTTGTTCCAAAAACAAGATGAGTTAACAAAATTCTTTACTGATTTTGTAAAACTATCAAATTGCTCTGTGAAGTTTTTGACAAAATTTGTTTTTGGTTCAGGAAAATTCTTGTTTCTGCAATGCTTCGCTGTATGTCCTAAATGACCACAACGAAAACATTTCATGCAACGCCTTTTCTTTCGATTCGAGGATAAGGCGTTTGAAGATGATGTATGTGATGAGTTTCTTGAGTTGCAAGGATCTTTGCTTGTTTTTCTGCGCTTGATTTAATCATTTTCTTGTCGAGCCGACTTTCATCTTCTGTGAATTCATCTTCTGACTCGTATTCTTATGAGGATGATTCTTGATTTAAACTCAAGTCATCTGATCTTTGATCATCACTTGAGTCTTCTTCACTATAGGTTAAGGCAGATACAGTTGAGTTTTTGCTGCTACATTCTTGACTTGAGTCTTGATGATCTTCCGATACACCTGCAAATGATGGAACAAACTCGGGAATTTCCTTGGTAATGAACTTTCCGAATTTGTTATTCTTCAATTCTGGAACAAACATAGGTGATTCATGGATAAGATTTTCATCACAAAAACAGAGTTCAAGTCAATGCATTCAACCTACATTCTCGTGGCTTTGGGTCCAAAGTTTAGGCACACGCCTATTACAGTCATCCCGAATATTTAAACTAGGTTTAATACAGTCATCCATCCTAGTTAAATTATTACATTCATCCCGAATAGATTTGTCCTTTGTTTTTCCACAATTCCAGGCAAACCAGTTAACCGTAGTATAACTGTCGCCTAAATATCCTATGCCTATTTTTGTATCTGTATTACTCATAGAAGCATTAATATTTTTATTATTTAAGTAATCGATACTTTGAGCAATTAAGTCAGATTTATCAATTAAGTCATTTTCTAGATGAGGAGTTGGCATGGGTATATAATTTTTGTTGTGAGGAGGTGGAAAGATTCTTCTTTTGTTTCCCATCCTGTCTTTGTACCCAATGCCATCTTTCACGTATGTTGGTCGTTGGCTATTTTCGATATCAACTAGTGCCTTTTTGCTAACATTCTATTTATCAATGGTCAGTTGCAATTTAGTGTTTTTGATTTCAGAATTTTCTAATAGTTTAGCTTGATTATTTATAATAAAATCCCTTTTAAAAAGCAACTCTTTTAAAGACTGCATCTGATGAGGATGATTCTTGATTTAAACTCAAGTCATCTGATCTTTGATCATCACTTGAGTCTTCTTCACTATAGGTTAAGGCAGATACAGTTGAGTTTTTGCTGCTACATTCTTGACTTGAGTCTTGATGATCTTCCGATACACCTGCACATGATGGAACAAACTCGGGAATTTCCTTGGTAATGAACTTTCCGAATCTGTTATTCTTCAATTCTGGAACAAACATAGGTGATTCATGGATAAGATTTTCATCACAAAGGACAGAGTTCAAGTCAATGCATTCAACCTACATTCTCGTGGCTTTGGGTCCAAAGTTTAGGCACACACCTATTACAGTCATCCCGAAAATTTAAACTAGGTTTAATACAGTCATCCATCCTAGTTAAATTATTACATTCATCCCAAATAGATTTGTCCTTTGTTTTTCCACAATTCCAGGCAAACCAGTTAACCGTAGTATAACTGTCGTCTGAATATCCTATGCTATTTTTGTATCTGTATTACTCATAGAAGCATTAATATTTTTTTTTTTAAGTAATCGACACTTTGAGCAATTAAGTCAGATTTATCAATTAAGTCATTTTCTAGATGAGGAGTTGGCATGGGTATATAATTTTTGTTGTGAGGAGGTGGAAAGATTCTTCTTTTGTTTCCCATCCTGTACCCAATGCCATCTTTCACGAATGTTGGTCGTTGGCTATTTTCGATATCAACCAGTGCCTTTTTGCTGACATTCTATTTATCAATGGTCAGTTGCAATTTAGTGTTTTTGATTTCAGAATTTTCTAATAGTTTAGCTTGATTATTTATAATAAAATCCTTTTTAAAAAGCAACTCTTTTAAAGACTGCATTTCAGTTAGAGTTGAGTTCAACTTTCGCTGATACGCAGCTTCATTCAGTTTCATTTCTTTGTTTATTCGTAAAACCTTTTCTTTTTCTTTAATGAGATCACAGTTGATTGATTTGTAGTGAGCCTCGACGTTCATACATGGCTTCTAACACAGTTTTGCTTTGAACTCGCATGGGATTCTATTTACCAGTTCCTTATCTTCCTTTTCCTTTGCCGACTCAGGCTTCATTGCAGCTGCAGATGCCTCACCATCTCCTTTGCCATCCTCTGGAGCTTCTTTTTTAGATTCATCATTTGATGAATTCGCAATGCTCTTTAGACCCTTGTCAACAGAGTTTTCTTTTGGTATACCGGCAGTCTTGTTTTGGATATATTTCGAAGGTGCAGCTGCTGATTCTGTTGTTATCTTGGTTGTGGAGACCTGAGCTATTGCTTTTGGTTCCTTCGAGATTTTAGCCATCAAAGCTTTGTTGACTTCTTCCTTTGTCTCAGCTATCTCGTCTGCCCAATTGTAATCTTCCACCCTAGAGCCTTTGGAGTATTATCAGTAGCATTTGAGTTTCCTTCTATGGCAATTGGCCTTCGGACAGGAGCAATTTCAGTGCTTTCCTTCTTCACCACCAGAGGACAATCTCTCTTGAAGTGATCAAGATCCTTGTAGTTGTAACAACGTAGCTTTGACTTGTCAAAACCAGCTTTACCGAGAGACAATCTTTTCCCTGTTTTATCCTGGAACTTTTTCAAGCGAAGAGTGATCATAGCCATTTTCCATTTGAAGTCCATCTCTTCCATGTCACCTGGATCCACCTGATACATATCTTCAGCAGTGAGGTAATCTCGCTTCAATTCTCAGGACATAAGAGCTTCATAACTGCTTATGAAGGTGTTGAACAAAGCAACATGTTCAGTTGATATTTTGAGTGCTTGAGCATCCGCGACAACAGAGGATTTCATATTAGACTGTGAAGATGTAGCAGAGTTTGCGGAAGCATTGTTGTAGGATGCATGAGCACTTTGAGAACTTGATCCTCCTGAGCTTGTTGGTGCAAAAAAATCCATGTTCTTGGGCATGATGACAGCAGCAGACTGTGCTGATTTTTGTCCAGTTTGATTCATTTCTCTTTTAATGACATCCATTTCAAAAGCTTTCAGAGTGTTAATTAGATCAGATAGAGTGACAGTGTGGTGCTGCATAGAAAGCTTCTCTTGATCATCATGCATTGCAGACTCCATTCTTTTGGAAGTGAGTCCAAAAGTTTCTTCATTGAGGCATAGTTGGCAACTGGATTTCCAACTTTCTTAATCTTGGTTAATACATTTAAGTAGGACTGATGTGGTCAGACAAACTTTCTCCTTGGACACTTCCAAACATATCATATTCCTTTTGCACCATATCTCTTTTGTTGTGCATCAATTCTTGGTTGCCTTCGTAGTGTTCAATGAGGGCCAACCAGAGTTCATGCACTGAGGTGTATTCTTCGAACAGATTGTTGTCATCCTTGTTCAGTGCCATGGTTAGAGCAGCATGAGCATGATGGTCACGCTGAATCAAAGCTCTATCTTCTTCTGTGAAAGTAGTTGGATCTTCATTTACAACACGAACGTCGTCTTCTATGATTACTGGAACATGTGGTCCAACGGTGACCGATGTCCATTGAGTGTAGTTAGTGTACTCGAAGAACGCCTTGATGCGGGTTTTCCAACTGCTAAAATCTTCGGATCCTTTCAACTTAGGAGGTCTAGTTGCAGTTCCTGTTTCCAGTTCAGCTTGAGCAACTGTGTTTAATTGACTTATAGACATTTTAAGACTTGATCAGATGCTAAATACGCTAGTGCAGATGCTAAATACGTTGACAAGGATGCTAAATGCGCTGACGAGGATGCTGAACAATTATGCTGATAATTCTGAGAACTGATCCAGCAAAGATGCTAAATACGCTGTCAAACACAACACAAACAATAACTTTGTTAAGTTCGATGATCACCGTAATAAGGTCGCTAAGGATCCTTATTACGGTCTTCGAAGTCGCCTTCGAATTAAAAACGCTGACACTATATCGCTGAAAATTAACAATTCCTTTGTGTATATCCAGCGTAATTGTCAATTACACGATTATCAAATCAATTACGCAGCCTTCAACCAGATTTACGCCAGATTTAAATTTATCTACGCTATGTTCAAGAATATCTACGCTGGCTTCAAGATAAATACGCCCAGCAGGGTTTAAGCACGAACAAAAACCCTCTAATCACCCAAAAACGACTCAAAATCCATGATTCTTTGTACCAAAATGACCCAAATGTTTGTCTAAACACAGATTTACAACAACCCAACAATTAATCACACCAAATCAACTCATTTTACGCCCAAAAATTTGAAAAACCTTGAAACTTTGAAAACCTTTGAAAAATCTTCAAAACTTGAAAAATCTCAACAAAAATCAAACAATCAAGAGAACAAAGGCTCTGATACCAAATTGTGAGTCCCAAATCAACTATGGATCATGGTGGTTTGATTGTAAAAACACAAACACCAATAGATTAGGTGTTTGTATGAATAAAGATAAGAAAAATCAAGGTAGAAGATGAAGATTCTTGTTTTGGTAGAAGCTACAAGTGTTGTATGTTGAATCCCAGTTAGTAAAACGATTTAAGCACCTGGATATACGGATTAAGCACAAGATCAGACATAAGAATCACAACACAAGAATCACCAAAATGCTAGTCCAAGAACCTTGGAGCTAGGGTTTCATTCAGACGACATATATATAGTATCTGGCCATCCAACGTAATTATTAATTACGCTGGATCATTAAATACGCTGGCCAGTACAAAAGTTCTTACAATTACATATTTAGTCCTTGAACTATGCAAAACACATTAAACTATCACAAAACTTATCCGAAACCTAGTTAATCAAGTATCAACGATCTCAAAAAGTCTAACAGCAACTATATATCATACAAATAATTTTATATTGATACTAATCATATATATAATAATATGTATAAACAAATCCTAACGGTTTTGAAACACAACTTTAAGCCCAACTAATATATTTTAGGTCACCATATTATTCAAGAGAGGCGTTAATGTCACATTAGTCGGAAGCTAAGGTTATTGGTATTGGAAATTAAGGTACGGATTTTGTGTCTTGCTTTTAGCATAATATTGTTTTCTATTCTCATAATGTACGAACATTCGGTCCGTCAGTCGTAGCGTAAAGTGTTTAGCCGTTTCAAAATATTGTAGTATCCATCATCACCGTTCTATGATTTATTGTTACACATCTCGTATTAAATTGTCGTCGTTATAATATGCATGCGATAGGTCACATTTTCATACTCATCATCGCATGTTTCCATGAGTTTTATTATTAATTATTCATTATTTATCAATGGCTAGATGTGATATAGCCTTAGTGTATCGTTAGTATAATTTGCCTTGACTTGAGTAAATAGTTTTATTGACCTCAATACCCGAGCATATCCACCTATGGGGACATAGGGCGTCATCATAGGCACAGTTGATGTGCACCATCCGTGGCGATGTGAAAGGCCCACGGCATCTCTATATTGTATTGTGTGCTAAGTGATTGCACTTACTGATTTTTGAGAGGCGTATGGATCGATCCTAAGAGTGTAAGTGTTAGTGGTAGTGGGATAGGTGTGAGTGCCCACATCCCCTCTACATAGTGGTGCATTAGAACTGCAGCTAATGTGCAAGTGTTAGTGTTTATTGTTAGTGGCTCACATTGGTATTTCTAATATACCTTTATGGTATTCATCAATGATCATTCAGCGTATTGTATTGTTTGTATCGTTAAAGTGGTAATTGTATTGCTTCTGTCCCTAATGTGTTAGTGCTATTGTTTCTCCGTTACTAGGCAATTTTTGGCTCAGCCGTTTCTTTTTGTTGTTTTCTTTTATTATGTCTTAAACAGGTACTCAGGGAAACCGGGGAAATGTGTGAAGAGTGATAATAAAACGCTAGAGTTGGAAGCTAGGAGTTGAATAAAGCTTTATATTTAATAAATTTAGACAATTATGTTTTTCTATTGAGACCGTTGTGGGGATTTTTTTTGTTTTTAAACCTATGGAATTTATGTTTTAATTAAATAATTAATTATCTCTGATTTCCGAATTATGTAACACGTCAGCCCTAGTTGTAGTAGGGTGTTACAAAAGATCAACTGGCAGATGTCCTAACCAAAGCATTAGATACATTAACTTTTGAAAGTCTGATCTCTAGGATTGGAATGCTAAACATGGATTGAAAGCAAATCTTTGTGTTCCATGTGTAAATAGCAATAAAATGTTTTCAGAAAATCAATACTTTATCCTTAAAAATAGTCAAAATTGAAGTTTTTCAATAAATCTCAAAAATCTGTTCTATCCACTATTCTTTCAAAACACTGATTGGAAGCTATCATCTGTCCACGTGTATCCTCTGATAGTGTATTATCTGATGCGTGACCTTATCCACCGATAAGTTATCAACTGATAGTGTAAAAATCAAAACACTGCTCTCCATCCACTGTTGACACTCAACAGTGCTTATCAAAACAACTGTCTTCCATACACTATCAGAGGATACACGTGGACAGATGATAGCCGTCAGATCTTTGCCACGTCATCATCACTTTTTCACTTTATAAAACCCTGTTTTATTCTAATCAGAGGTTTTACTCTGCCGTATCGAATTCAAAAAAAATTCTAAAAACGGTTTTCTCCCTGTAGGAACGTCCACGATTAGCACGGGAACCTAAATTTGTTATTTATTGTCTGATTAGGCGGAAACTAATGACAAGTTAACCAAATAACAAGAATTACTCATTTAAATGTTGTTTTCATTGATCTATAGTGCAATACATTCGAGAACCGGATCCGACAGAGCTTCGCCGTCTTGTGCCAAAATCTTTCCTTGTTACAAATGAAATCCCAAGGCACCTATTTATAGGATTCCAAGTTCGCTGGATAGGGACTGAAGTTCGGGCGAACTTGACTTAGTCAAGTTCGGCCGAACTTGACTTCTCTATACCCATATCGAGCGAACTTGTCCTCTAAAACACATAATTATGCCTAGATTCTAACAGATTAAGCCCTATTCACTCAGACTCGATACATAATGACGTAGGCAACAGACATATGTACCAACAGACTCCCCCTTGGATGTTGCCGCAATCATCCTTGACATTTAAAATCTTCCGAGTCTTTCGATCTTTATTTCTTGAATAAACTTTAACGTATTGATCTATATCTTCTTTCTTTTTCTTGAGCTTTGTCTTGATAAAACTTTAAATCATCATGCTCTCCCTTGCTTTAAGCTTTGGTCTTCAGACTCCCCTTTGCTTTGAACTTTGCTCCCCCTAGTTTTAAGCTTTCCGGTGTCATCAGATTTTGCTTTATCAACTCCCCTTCAATCTTTACTTCCTGTCTAAATACTTTCTGACATTCAAATAAAAATTTCAGATTCAAATTTTTTCAAAATTTTGTTTCAAGTTCAACTTAATGATCTTGAATACATTTTACTTTAAGACATTCAACTTTCTCATTTTTATTATTCGTGAAAATCCACTTAGTTGATCAAGTCCAAGTTAATGACCTTGATTAACCAATACATCAATTCGAGTCCAAATTAATGACCTCAGTTTGAAAACCGTTATGAACAATCTTATTTTAAAGTTTCAAATTAATGAACTTTTAAACATTCATCAGATTTTCTTACCAGACTTCGAAGTATCCGTTCTCCATCATTGGCTCGTTCGAAACTAATGTAGAAACAAAATTTTTTGTATTTTTAGAAAGTTTATGTTAAAACACACTGAAAATCTTTTTGATTTTTATCTAAAAATCAAGTAAAGAAAGTAAACTATGTACAAACATATTTACAGACAAATTTTGTGAATTCGTGTCTAAGGATCATATCAGTTGTTTGAGACATATCACCAGTATCGTTGACCTTTTTGATGACTTGAAGTTTTAAACTCGTTTACTAGATTGTTGATATGTTTGTCCTCTTAAACTTCAACACATTTCTCAATTGTTCTAAGATATCTTAGGATATGATTTATGAAACTTGACTTATCTATGGTTCCCACCTCTTGAATATACTCCCGAATCCAGATTCCCTAGATTTCATCTTACATGTGAACATAGCGTAATTGATATCTGTATCTGGGTTATGTGAGGCCTTGAGAGCTCAGGTTAGTACCACCGTACAAACAAAGAGATGAAGGCTCGACTTTAAGGTGTGTTCCATTTAAGGAATCTTTTAAGCACTGTAACTGATTAGATCTTTTGATACTTTTCAAGTTTTGCATGCAGTTTAGGGGTTTATAGCATAAGCAATATAGAAGTTCTAGGCTATTGCTTCCGCAAAATCAGAAAACTTGTATAATACCCGGATATCAACTATCTATAAAGACCTCGTATCTTAGAATCAGGCAACCCTTCAATCGAAATATCGGAATACTAAGTCCATATATCCAAGATGTGTTAATCCACAAGATTAAGCAGTTGTAAAATTTAGTTTATATCCCGGAAACAATCTACTGAACGTGTAAAGCCTATCACACATCCATAGTAAGACTTGTTTATCACTTTTAAAACTTTACATTTCTTTAGCATACTGTGATAGTCCACTGATGTACTATCATTTCCTTTTTGTGACACCGAATTTTTTTGTCTTTTTTCAATGTTTTTGTACTTTTTGTATTTTTCACTGTTTTTGAATTTTTAACTTTTTCATATGTTTTTGATTTTTCTAAAAATTTCTTACTCCCCCTAAAATCAAAAGCATATTTTTGGATTTTGGATTTTAAGAAATTCTATTCTAAAAAGATAACAAACCAATGCGGATCACGAGACCTCGTCGTCCGATCCTTTTTTCATCTTATGCATCATCACCTGCCAGCAGAACAAACCATTAAACTTTGTTAATCTTGAATTTATCAATGGTTATGATATAACAATCAGCGTTCTGTTTAACGGTGTGGATTTTCTTAAATTTTTCAAAAATTCTTTTCAACTTTTCTTTTTCAACCACTTTGTAATTTCAAAAATGACAAAAATTATGACTTTCTAGTTAAGTTAAAACATCATAAAGCTCCATTATCCAGATTTGACTTTGATAAGCGGATCTTTTGGAACTCCTGCACACAAAGCAACTATTTGAATAAGGAAACCCAAACCTTTTTGGTTTTGGGTTTGACATGATAAGCGTCATAACCATATTCTAACTCTTCATCATATTCAAAATCATTATCAAACATTTCGTTCCTAATGGTCGATTCTGAAAACATTTTGTCCTTTTCTTTCTTTGTCTGTTTAATCACTGACTCGTTTGTTTTGACATTTTCAGTTTTATCAGCAACAGACTTTGGTTTTTCTGATGATGAAAGCCTTTTCTTAGCAACCCATGATTGTAGCTTGCTTCTCGCTTTCTTGATATAGAATCTAGAATCTTTGTTTTCATTAAATCTTGAAGTTTCACCTTTTTCAAAAATTGAGTTTTCAAACCTTGAACTCGTTTTAGGTTTCACTTCATCTTTTGATTCATAGTTTCTATTTGACACTGTATCAGAATTCACAATCTCTGGTTTTTTTGTTTTTCATCTTTTGACACAGTTTTTCTTCGTGGAAACAAAGGCTTTAGATTCAGACACTTGCGAGCAATATGACCAACATATTGCATTTAAAGCAAGTTCGATTATTAGGAACATTTCCACTAGTGGGTTTTACTCCACTTGTGGGCTTGGTTTTAGCCTTGTCCCGAAGTTCTTTCTCTTTCTTGAATTCATCATTTGATTTCTTACCAATCATACCTTCTTCTTGAACCGTGCTTGTTCCGTACACAAATTTTATGTTTTTACCTTTGTATTCTTGGAACATTGCTTTCTTTTCTTCTTTGGTTCTTCTTCTTCAATCTCCAAACCTAAACCTACTCTCCTGTGCTCAAGAAAATCACCACCAAACTTTGGTAGTTGTTAAAATTCTTTTTCGGTTTAGAGTAAAATTTCTTTTCATTTTTGTCAAGATCATCTGATGAAACTTCCACAAGTTTAAACAGTTTATTGATTTGATCCTCTTTCACGTTCCGAATCGGAAAGCTATCATCAAAGTATAATCTATCAGAATCCTTAACCTTGTACATGACAACGTTAGGATTCATCACTTAGATCACTTTCTGAAGATGTATCGTCATTTTCGGACTGTGTATTAAAACTGTTTGAACTTGATTTGGCGCTTTCAGAGCTGCCTTCATCAGAATCATTTCCCAGAACACTCTTTAACCACCGTTTCATTGTCATCATTTGACTTCGTAAAGTCTACGTCAATGTTTTCAGGCAATTTATTTCTCTTATCTGAACGAATAAGAATATTAAATGCCTTTTCGATCTCATCAACATTCTTGCATGAATAACTGGCAAGAAGTGGTGGAGGAAAACTTCCATATTCTTTACACTTTAATTTATCCCCATTTTCCTCCGACTTAATCATAGGAAGAATGTGATCAATGACATATGCGTTTGTGGTGTAACTCTTTAAAAGTTGTCTAACCCGTTCTGTTTCAATTTTTTATGCCATGAAGTTCACGCTTTGTCTCGGCAATGGTGTTAATATACATGTTAATTGCTTTTTGTTTTTCAATTACTGTGGCATTTAACATTTTGACATTAGCATTAAGTTCACGATTAGCATTTTCAACATATTTATATTTGCTTGAAATTTTGTTATAAGCTTCTTTTATGGTTCTGTAATCATAACGAAAGATTTCGTTGTGTACAGTCAATTCTCTTATGACTTTGACTTTATCAAGACATGGTTCACAGGATTTGCGCACTTTGTGCAAGGTTTTTCAACCTCACAACTTTCACAACCTCCTTTTCAGACACACTTACCTTAGCATTTACCTTTTCTGCTTCTAATTTCAGTGCTTCTTGTCATTGCATCTCAAGGTAAGCTAATTTTTCTTCCTCAGCTCTTTCCTATAACCTTCCGAATGGCATTTTCCAAAGCAGCATCGACATATGATGTATCAGATTCATCCACTAACTCTGCTATCATAGCAACACCGGTTTTCTTCCCGATGTATATGTTCCAGTCAAAACCATCTTCTTCATGATTAGCAAATAAGAGCTTGTTCGGCTTTCTTTGTAGATTATCTTCAACTTCGACTTGTTTCTTTTGGGATATGGTTTGTATTGAAGAGCTTTCTTGTAGTACTCATTGTTGCTGCCGAAAGGATTTTGGTTTCCACTTGTTTCTTGATTGTTGCATTCACGTTTGAAGTGTCCCTTTTGTCGACACCTGAAGCATGTGACCTTAGTCTTGTCAAATCCAAGCTTGTTGCTTGAATTACCAATATCCCTTCCAGTGAGCGCCACAAATTTGGAAACTCTTCTGATGATAGATGCAAGGCTCCACTTGATATCCATCAGTTCCAACTCTTCTTCTTCCACCTGATCATAATCTTCGGTGGTCATCTCTGGATTACCGATCTTTCTAGCAACGAGACTTTCATATGATTCGAGGACAGTAGCAAGAAGTGCTATGTGCTGTTTGGCCACTTTTTTAGGAAATACATTCTTCAAATCAACTACTATGTTGCACTAGAAAACATTTGAATCAGAACTGCTTGGCTTGTCTGATTTTGGAATGAGCTTGAACTAGCACTTGTGTAACCAGCATATGGAGAACCTTGATTTGGAGAAGAATTTGTATTTGCACTAAATGCTGTTTGGATTTTCAGGCTTTGAATCGGAGTATCAGGAATACCTCCTTTATAATAAACACCGACATCTTGAACAACATTAGCATTCTTTGATTTAGCAATCTTCATTAACTCCATTTCATGACCTTCCAATTTGCAATGAAAGATGACAATTTGAAGTGTCTCCAAGATGGACTATTATTTAGAATCGTCAGATATGTTGTCCATTCTCCTTCTGGAAGTGCATCAGCCAACTTCTCGATTTGTTCTTCATTAGATCTTTTGATATCATGTCTCCGCATCTGGACCATGAGGTTACAGTATCTATCAATCACTTGCTTCATTGTTTCACCTTTAATCATCGTGAGGAACTCGAATTCTTTCTTGATTAAAGCCTTTTTGCTTTTGATCATTTCATCACTTCCTTTGAATTTTTCACATAGAGAATGCCGTAATTCTTGCGAAGTATCATATTTGGTAATAATATCAAGATATCTTCCTTTACTTATTGTTGTATCAAGCTGATCATTTTCTTCTCCGCAACATAGTTATCTTTGTCGGTATTTGAAAACTTGTTCAGTGGAAGATCTTGATCACACTCATCCTTTGGCCATTTGTAACCATCCTCAACTGCAACCCAGCTATTGAATTGATTCGCTTGTATCCAATTCACAAACTTTTTTTCCATCCTTCAAATTCATCCATGCTCTTAGCTTTGGCGGTTTCGACATAGTACCCATTTCGTTGTCGATATTCATCTGGTTTGCCGCAAGAACATTAGCGTTTGATGAAGAACCATTTGAGAAACGAACACGTTGTGGAAATCTTCCATTTTGACAATCCGTAGACTTATCTGAGAATACGATCAAAAACACACTCGAAATTTGATTAGAAACAAACAAATTCAGTCGAACTTGTATGAAAACAGATTTTGATTTCAAGTTTTTACAAGTTCGGTCGAACTTATATGACAAAGTTCAAATTTTATTACACAACCTCAAGTTCGGTCGAACTTGATGTAGTTTTGAGAAAATTTTTACTTCGAGCGGACTTGTGAAAGGGTTTTAAGAAACACAGGTAAGTTCGGTCGAACTTATACTTGGATTTCAAGAAGTTTCCCTAAGTTCGGGCGAACTTATGTATATTTTCAACAGATTTTTATCAAGTTCAACTTGATAAAAATTCAAGAAAAATTTCCACAGTTCGAGCGAACTTAAGCCTTAATCCTAGGAATCCTATCAAGTTCGGGTGAACTTGATGTTAAGTTCGGCCATGATGAGTTTTTGAAACATGGTTTTTGCAACTTTTTGATATCAAAACGTTTGAATTTGATGTCCAAACTCTCAGGGGTTTACCACAAGTGTATTTTACATGATATATTCAAATTTTAGTCAATTTCGTCCATGAAATCATCAAATATGTGAAAATGTTAAGAAAAATGATAGAATGGAGATTAAATAGAGAAATTCTTATCTTGATTCCAGCAAATTTAGGTATCCAGGCTCTGATACCACTTGTAGGAACGTCCACGATTAGCACGGGAACCTAAATTTGTTATCTATTGTCCGATTAGGCGGAACTAATGACAAGTTAACCAAATAACAAG
This sequence comes from Scalesia atractyloides, assembly GCA_947069175.1. Taxonomy (NCBI): domain Eukaryota; kingdom Viridiplantae; phylum Streptophyta; class Magnoliopsida; order Asterales; family Asteraceae; genus Scalesia; species Scalesia atractyloides. The sequence continues at coordinate 25,061 of CAMTDV010000104.1, read as the reverse complement.
AATTACTCATTTAAATGTTGTTTTCATTGATCTATAGTGCAATACATTCGAGAACCGGATCCGACAGAGCTTCACCGTCTCTGTGCCAAAATCTCTCCTTGCTACAAATGAAATCCCAAGGCACCTATTTATAGGATTCCAAGTTCGCTGGATAGGGACTGAAGTTCGGGCGAACTTGACTTAGTCAAGTTCGGCCGAACTTGACTTCTCTATACCCATATCGAGCGAACTTGTCCTCTAAAACACATAATTATGCCTAGATTCTAACAGATTAAGCCCTATTCAATCAGACTCGATACATAATGACGTAGGAAACAAACATATGCACCAACACTCCCAAATCTTCTTCATTTTCACAACTGTTCTTCATCATCTACGATCATGTCAACTCTCATTTTCAAAACCTCACACAATTACACTGCAATTTTCGAAGAAACTGACTCAATAAGCGATATCATCCTATGATCAAAGCTTTAAAAGAGTCAAAATACAAAGAACTTATGGAAATCACTGCTCCTATCTACCGACAATCTTTAAGAGAGTTCTGGGCAAATGCTAAGGTTCATTACACTCATAAAGTGGCTTATGCTATTATTACCACGATGGGAAAAACCTTGCTGGAAGTAACTCCTGCTTCTATTGCAGAGGTTTTTGGGTTAAATGACCTAGATCATGCTATTACCTTTCCAATCTCTGAGTTACACAACGAATTCGTCGAAAGAGGGTATGTTGGTCAACTTAAAGGTAAAACTATCTATAAACCTCAATTTCCTGCTGAAATGAAGTTTTACTTCCACACTGTTGACATGTTTGTCTGCCAAGTCAACTGCTTTTAATGAGATACCTTTAAACATGCAATACTTGGGTTATGCAATTTTAACAAAATATGATTTTAATTTTTCCCAAGTATTGTTCAATGACTTTGTGACAAACCTTGACAACATTAAAAAGGATTGCTCACCTTTTCTAATGCATCTACGATTTTTAAGTGTTTATCTTCAAAAGAAGATTGGTGATGCTGTTAAACAAGGTGTTGTGACACCACATGGCAGCCTAACTCATGAAACTTTTACTCGCATCACCAATCAATCAAAATCAAAAACACTAGTAGAGGGGGAAGAGCAAATTTTAGAACCAATATCACAAGCTCGACCCACTGCTACTGAGCCCACTGCTCCTGGTGATGAAAGCACTACAACCAGCGCTTTGAAACCCACACCAATAATTTCCAAAAAGAAACCAAAGAAACAATCCAAAAGGTCCACCAAACCAAGAAGCAAAAAGGGCACTCTGGAAGATGAGATCCAAAGGTTAACCCTGTGACAACACAAAAGTCACCAGAAAACACTGCTCCTACTTCCTCACAGCAGATGTTAGAAAGATCTCCACCATTAGACCAAACTCCTCTTGATTCCTCAAAAAATGAGCAAGTTGTAAGCACTGGGACACCACTTTATGAAGCTCTAGATCCACTCGGCTCTATCATCCGCAACCCCTCTCCCAGGAGAGCAATGTCTCTTTCTACACCACAACCTTCACCAACAAAACTTCCTCATACTCTTATACCTCTGTTGAATGCAATAGATATGGAATAGACACAAATCAGTTCTTCTCAACAACCTATCACTGAGAATATACCTCAACAAATGACTGAGTCTGTTTCCTCTATCTTTGTCAACCCATCAACAGTTGAGGAGGCTACATCCCTTGGGTTACATGTAACCCTTAGTGATAATTCAAGTAGAGCAATCACTACAATTGCTGAACTCCCAAGTTCTCAATTGGATAGTGCTTACATCTATAAGACTCTTTTGAAGGAAACCACTACTGAGGCTACTAAGGTAACCTCTGTTCCAGTGGGAAGTCCCCAGTACCAAGACAAAGGGGCATCTGTGTTTGAAGCAAGTTTTGGAACCTCTGCTCATGATACCAGTTATAAAACTACCACAAATGGTAGGAGTTCAGATGATCCTATTAAGTTAGGTGATGAGCTAAAATCCAAGGATTTGACGGAGAAAGTTACCAAAATTGAAAATTTTGTGGATGAAATCAAAGAAATGATGAAGCAGGTGTTAGCACACTCCAAAAGTCAATCCTCTGTTCCACCCACTGCTGAGTTGTGGCAACTTATGCATCCTCTGCTCCAACAACACCAACACTATGCTGAAAAACAATATGAACATCACATGCAACAACTTAGGAATTTAGTTGATGCAAGATACCTTGATACCACTGAAGATATAAAGGCCATCAAAGCTCATTTGCTCCAAACCAATGGCACTTCTCCACCCACTGTGATTCTGGTTAACACAGATGATGCCAAAAATGGGGAAAATTTAATCAAAGAGAAGTGTTAAGGCTCAAAACATGTCACACCCCGACTTGCAGCGAAAGAAAAAATACGGGATGCAACAGACACCTCTGGTACAAGCACATTGTTTATAAAGACACTACATTTTATTACTTACAAAATGTTGATTACATAGTACATGTATGTTACAACTGTGTGTTCCCATGAACCACATAAGTCTTCTAAGCCACCTGCGTCAATATCAGGGTTCGCCTACAAACATGTCTTGAACAACATACCCGGATCACACCAGTATCAAGTTACCTGAAATGCATGTTAGTTTTAAAAAGGGTCAGCTACGTTGAGTGAGTTCCACTGGTTTAGTTGTTGTGTAACAATATGTGTTAACAAGTTTAATAGCACTCGTCATAGTTACAGATTGCCCGATGGAATTTCACGCGAGTACAAGTGAAACCTGACTATTTACCCCGGGTCGTGTCACCCAGACACTCCCGGTCCACCAATTGCGTCACATGCAGTTCAATACCCCCGGGTAGTTATGCCTAACACATACCCATGGACGAGTGCAGTTGCTTATGGCCTGGCATCGCACCCTCCGGCCTCAACTGGGTTTATCGGACCAATAGTACTATCCACTGCCCACGGCTCATATTAATCACTTGTAATGGGGGTATTCGTGAGTTAGGTAATTCACATCGTCCCAAGTTGGTGCAATTAACACAGTTTTATAACATGCAAATCACTTTAGAAAACAGTAACACAGTTTAAAAGTAGTGGAGTGAAGCTCACTCCCAAGTTGGTGTAATCAACACAATTTGTAACAGGGAAGTCCCCAGAAAATAGTAAAACAATTCAGAAGTGGGGAAGTGAAACTCACAGTGCGAGTAATGATCTCCACATAAGAGTGATCAAGTAACTGGATCAACTTTAATAACACACATGCAAGTATGGATTCAAATCAGTATCTATGTCGTTAATGGTTATAACTTGGATCTGGTCAAGAGTTTTTACTCCGATTGAGTCTATAGGACATGGGTATGGTGATGGACGTCAGGGTAGTATTAGTTTTCAGTTTGGCTTTCGGGCACCGTTTCGCGTGTAGCTAAAGTCAGTAGTTTAACGTGTTCGGATAATGGTACGGGAATACCAGTAGTGCCAACACGTAGTTATTCAAGAATGATTAACTTTCCATCAAGGGAGTTTGAGTGTTTGGGGGGTCTAAGTTGACCCAAATTTGAGTTTCCATTTTCACCGTCGGGAATTCTCCCGAACTGTCTTAGGACACACCCATAGTGCCCAATTTACCTGGGAATCTCCCGGAATACTCCTGTGTTCCAATTATAGTATTTTTCGGGTTGGGTCAGTTTCCGGTTCCGGCAGGTTCGTTATAGGTAATTTGCCGAAATTGATTTAAAATAATCTATTTTAATTCCATAAATTCTCATTTAATCTATAATTTATATAAAAACTGAAAATTTTTATATAGACTTAGTAAAAATCTGTAGATTTTGGGAAAAGTTTTTGGGAATTTAGTTTTGCATTTTAACTATTTAAATTAATTATTTATAAAACAATATTTAATCAAATAGTTAACATTAATTAGCATCAGTGGTCCAAAAATTCCAAAAATATTCCAAAACACTTTTCATGTCCAGAAACTTCTCACAAAATTTTGAGATTTTTCTGATTTGGTTTCGGTGCGTTCCCGGCTACCGAAAACTTGCAAAAATGCGGATTTTTAACCCAAATCAAAACTCAACCAATGGACTCCGAACTTTTCTAGAACATTCCCCACATGTTCCTTAGTTTCTCTGTAAAATTTGGTGATTTATTGGATTGTTTGTTAATTTTTCCGAAATTCTTTATGTAAAATAGTTAAAAATTCACCAAAAATCGTATAAATTCCAAAAATTCTAAAATTTTATGTGGACACTCATGTTAAAACCCTTCACCACCACACCATATTAAGCTCAATCCAAGTTTCACGGACCAAGTTATAGCGAAAAAACTTCTGCCTATCCTAGTTTCATTTTTTGGATGATATACCTAGCGAAAGCTTCGATTCCAAGCACTTCTTGTGAGTCCAGAAGTGGGTGGGTGCTATATTCAGTACCTACACATCAAGTACAACCAAAATATGCTAGAACTTAGATCAATCAAGCTTTATTTGATTGTTTTTCGGTTAATCGAATAGTTAGAGCGATTTTTGTCGAATAGGTGTTGATTAGGGTATCAAACCCCAAAGGTTTATGACCATGGCTGCCATATAACACCAGGGGAATACCAAGGTTTCTTCTTCAGTCCCTAAACATGTTTAAACCTCAAAAATCTTGGATTAAAATGAGTTTTTCGCTAGAAATCGCGTTTAATCAAGAAAACATGATTAAAATCATAAGACCCAAGGTTTATACCTTTAATTTGAGGTTGTTTATGAGCAAAATCAGCTGAATCTTCTTGGGTTTTTGGCAGATTTTTGAGAGGAAGTGGGTTTTTCTTGAATTAAAATGAAAATAAAATGAAAAATGAAAAATAAAAAAATATATATATATGGGGGTGGTCCCAAGGGGACACCTTTGTTTCTTAGAAATGGTGCTAAAAGATGATGTTTATCTTCCGTTTGCATTTAGGTTCGTTTTCGGGTCTCGGACGCGTTCTCGATTTGCACAACGGGCTCCGTTTTTTGCGTTCTTACTGTCAAAAGACTCGGTTTTAAAAATTGGTCATAACCGTCTCGAAACCCGAGCATGGTTACGTTTTAATCATAAAAGTCTCGTATGACTCCGTTTAAGTGTGTTTAAGCTTGATCGAGTCGTTCCTTACACATTTGGTTGCCTGATGTTATGCCCGGAACGAAGGCGTTTCCCCAACCGGGAGCTGCTTCATTTTGCGTGCCTGGGATTCGATTATTTTCAAAGCTTATGTCACTATGGCACAAAACTAAGTTGTTTCTGAAACTCGAAATCTTAAATGATGCTACCGATACCCTAATAATCAACGTCAAAGGTTTAATGCGCTGTTAAACGTCAAGTCTCCTTTTAACACGTTGTTCAAGGCTAAGGACACCAACCTCACATCGTTGGTCCTTAATAGTGTCATGTTAACCATGACGTGCTCTCGGATTCCTCCGAGACATAATAACGATTGCTCAACATAGCACACAAGTCATACAAGTTTACAAGGTTTACGCGCAATTAATGTTTTATTCATGCTTTAAGTTTAGGACCAATTAAGGTGTACCTGTTCGTCATGGGTATCGCACATAATCATAACAATATCATGATACACATATCACGTCCGGCTACCACAGACTTGTACCAATCAAAGTTTACCGGGATTTTTCACAGTTGTTACAAAACAGATCCATCCTCAAGACCAATAGTGGATATCCTAAGGCTAGATGGAATGAAGAAAATTGATGAGACTCAGAACATCTTGGCTAGGGAAAAGGAGAAAAACAAGCAAAGGGTAAGAGATGAGAGCAGAGCTTTGGCTGAACAAAAGTTGGCTCAACAAAAGGAAAAGGAAGAGATAGGTACTTCTCAAAAGAAGAGGGCTGCTAGAAAAGCAAGATAACCATCACCACAACTTCCAAAACCATTGTTGTCCCTCCAACCTCAACTTCTGCTCTCACAAAATCTCAATCACCATCTACAACTACAACCATCACTACCACAACCACAACAGATCTCATAACTCCTGTTGATACAGCAGTGGTTACAACAAATGTATACCCATCCACTACCATAATCACATTTCCTACCATTGCTCACCCAATATCTACTCCCACTAGAATTCCTAACCAACCACCATCTCCTACACTCAGGTTCAAAAGGAGAAAGAGCACAAAAGTTATCAATGATGAAGAATGTGACGCCCAATTTCCCTATCTAAAAGTTCATTATTTTATCGACAACATGATCACAATCCGTTTTAAACTTTTTACATACCATTTCGAAACAACATAATTGTCCATACAAAACCAATTTCGTTAAGACATTTACAACTATCTAGGACTTAACAAAAGACATAACATCCTAAAGTTTAAAGTTTAACAACTAAACTTAAGCTAGTTGTAGCAAAAGTATTTTGACCCGTTAACCTCTTTACAAAATTTGCGGAATCGCATGAAGGGCAAATGAAGTGTGTTCAATTCCGAGCGAAGCATGTCCAACTAAACTTGAGTTTTACCTACATCACAACATCAAAAGTTAAGTATCATATAAACGTAATCCCCACCTAATCACATGGGATTTTATTAAAACTTACGACATCATAGTAATTACGCCATTAGCGTAATCTCACAATTCGCTTGTTAGCTAGAACCAAAATTCTTGTACTTAAACTCGTTCATCGTATAATCATCATACCATCATTCCTATTCTTTTCATTCTAATCCGTTCGACCCGTTTGCGAGGGTTCTATCACATATTCATTCTTTTTCACATCATACTAGTTCTTCGACCCATTCATAATGAGTCTTACACATATTCCTCCTTTTATCGATTACAATTTCCACTATAGATAATGATAAATAAAGCTATAACAAAACCATAATTACACATGTACGTACCTCGGTCTTGATTTCTTGTTGCTTCGAGTGGCTCGAACCTTCTTCCTTTATACCTATACATAACCGTTCATACTTAGACTTCATATCTTATATTCACTTACATACATTCTTTGATTAGAGATCTTAAAAATTAACATATATCTCATTTAACTCATTCAAAACGTGATCGTTATGTATGGTTCGAGATCAAAATTGTTGAATTCTTAACTAAGGCATTTCATCAAACACTTGGTGTGCATGTCACCAACAAAGCACATGGTACAAGTATTCAAAGCATAATTCTACTAGTTCATATCATATTCATCAAGATTCAACCAATTCACATAATTCTTTCATTCTCCAACAATCTATCTATCAAACTACATTCTCATAATAGTTCATATTTCAACATTACATCTATTGATACATCTACACATTAATCGTTCATTACCATACTATCATACAAGTGGGTTTTCTAGCATACATTATCAAGATGAGAAATTTCTAACACATTTCTTGCTCTATAGTGTTAATCTATCTTACAAACATTCAATTTTTCATATAACTTCAAGATTGGTTGAAACCTACTTTCTTCATCATCATCAAATCACCAAATTCGACTTACCACTTGTTAAGAAAGCTTAGATGATAAAGAATTGAGGTTCATGCATTAATTTGCCCTTGAATTTCCCTTCCAATTGATTGATTTTAGATGAAATGGGATTTCTCCCCTTTCTTCTCCTGTTTGATCGATCCCAGACACACATCAGTGTGTGTGTTTGTGGTTTCACATTGTTTTAATACCCCAACATTAACATTGTTCATATTTGTCCCTTCAAGTTTATGTGTTTAGTTTCATTTACGCATTTTCCATTCTTAAGCTAACATTCTAACATATTTTTTAACAAAGTTAAGTTTCTAGCTAGTTTAAACACATACGTATAATTAACATTGTTGGGGTGTTACAAGTCTACCCCCTTAAAAGAGGTTTCATCCCCGAAACCTAAATACGTACCAAATAACGACGGGTAATGTTCTCGCATTTCATCCTCCAGTTCCCATGTAAGGTCAGACCCCTTTCTGTGTTGCCATTGTACTAATACTTGCCTTATAGCTTTGTTACGTAGATACTTCACTTTGCAGTCTTTTATCGCCATAGTCCTTTCAATATAATTCATCCGTTCATCAATCTCAACATTATCTAGGGGTACATGAGCCTTTCATCCACAAGACACTTCCTTAATTGCGACACGTGAAACGTGTCGTGTATACCATATAATGCCGAGGGTAATTCTTATCGGTAAGCTACCTTCCCAACCCGCGCAAGAACCTTGAAAGGTCCTATATAGCGTGGTCCCAATTTTCCCCTTTCACGAAAACAGATTATACCCTTCCAGGGGGAGACTTTGAGAAAAACACGGTCACCCACCTGAAATTCGATATGACGCCTCTTACGGTCCGCATATGTTTATGTCGGTCTTGAGCCGCCTTTAGACGTGCTCGTACTAGATCTTTCTTTTCGTTTGTTTTGATTTCTACATCCTTTGGTGCAAGCTCCCTTTGCCCAACCTCCCCCAACATACGGGAGTCCTACATTTCCGCCCATACAACATTTCATATGGTTCCATTTAGATACTATGGTGATAGCTGTTGTTGTATGAGAACTCCACTAATGGTAGGTGTTCATCCCAATTTCCCCCAAAATCCATAACGCACGCTCTCAACATATCCACAAGCGTTTGGATGGTCCTTTCTGACTGACCATCAATTTGGGGTGATAAGCGGTACTTATGTGCAATTTATACCCATCTCTTCATGAAACTTTCGCCAATAACGAGAGGTAAACCGTATGTCCCGATCTGACACAAAGGATACTGGCACCCCATGACGAGTTATAATTTCATTCACAAAAATTTCATCCATTCTTTCCGAGGAATAAGTTTCTCGTATGGGTAGGAAATGAGCACTTTTGGTAAGGCGGTCAACAACGACCCATATAGCATCATGCCCTTTCTTTGTCTTCGGGAGTTTAGTTACAAGATCTATGGTTACGTCCTCCCACTTCCATATCGGGATTTCCAAGGGTTGTAATTTCCCGTACGGTTTTTGATGTTCCGCTTTCACTTGAGAGCATGTTAAACATTTTCAGACGTACTTAACAATATCACGCTTCATCCCCGGCCACCAATATTTTTTTCTTAAATCTCGATACATCTTTGTGGCTCCCGGGTGAACCGAATATCAGGACTTATGAGCTTCCTCAAATAGCAACTCCTTTACAACACAATGCCAAGGTACCCAGATTCGGCCATACCTTGTTTTAATCCCATTCGCATTCTCTTCTAACTTACGTATGAATCCTTTAGTTCTTTCTTTCTTTGGATTAGTCGCATTTAATGACTTGATTTGAGCTTCTCGTATATGTTCGAGGAGATAAGGCGCAACTACCATCTTCATTGACTTTACTCGAATTGGGGGCGGGTATTCTTTGCGACTTAGAGCTCTGCCACCACATTAGCCTTTCCAGGATGATAGTGGATATCACAATCATAATCCTTAATAATTTCTAACCATCTCCTCTGCCTCATATTGAGATCTTTCTGCTCAAAGAAGTACTTGAGACTTTTATGGTCTGAATAGATTGTGCATTTCGTTCCATAAAAGTAATGCCTCCATATCTTCAGGGCGAATACTACCTCCGCCAACTCCCAATCGTGAGTCGGGTAGTTACCCTCATGTTGTTTTAGTTGTCTAGAGGCTAGGCAATGACCTTGCCCCTTTGCATCAAGACGCATCCCAAACCTTGATGTGATGCATCCGTGTACACAACTAAGTCATCCGAACCATCAGGTAGCACTAGCACCGGTGTACTTGAAAGTTTTTCCTTCAAGGCCTGGAATGCCTTTTCTTGATCCGTACCCCAAACAAACTTTTCATTCTTCTTTGTTAGCTTAGTCATGGGCAAAGCTATCTTAGAAAAATCCTGAATGAACCTTCTATAGTAGCCGACTAAGCCTAGAAAACTTCTTACTTCACTTGGGTTCTTTGGAGGCAGCCATTTCATTACAGCCTCTACCTTAGCGGGGTCTACTTGCACACCTTCTTCATTTATCACGTGGCCGAGAAACTGTACTTCTCTAAGCCAAAATGCGCACTTGGAAAATTTTGCATACAACTTCTCTTTTCGAAGTGTTTCTAACACTTCTTGTAAATGACAAGCATGTTCGGATTCGCTTCGGGAGTATATTAAAATGTCGTCTATGAAGACTATTACAGACTTGTCTAACATATTACGACATACTCGATTCATTAAATCCTTGAACGCAGCTGGTGTGTTCGTCAACCCAAAGGACATTTCTAAGAACTCGTAATGTCCATAGCGGGTTCTAAACACGGTCTTAGCTATCCTCCTCTCGTACCCAAAGTTGGTGATATCATGATTGTAAATCGATTTTCGAGAACCAACTCGCTCCTTGCAATTGATCGAATAGATTGTCAATTCTAGGTAAGGGATAACGGTTCTTGACCGTCAATTTGTTTAATTCTCGATAATCGATGCACATCCACATCGCGCCATCTTTCTTTTTCACGAAAAGCACGGGCGCTCCCCATGGTGATACACTCGGACGTATAAGACCTTTGTCGAGCAATTCTTGTAGTTGAGTCATCAATTCTATCATCTCGGTAGGGGCTAACCGATAGGGCGCTTTGCCACCGGCTTGGCACTCGGAATTAATTCAATCCAAAATTCTACTTCACATTTAGGAGGGAGTCCCGTAAATCGTCCGGAAACACTTCCGGATACTCATTCACAATTCTCACATCTTCTAGCATTGGGGTCTTATGGTGGATATCCACCACATAGGCTAAGTATGCCTTACTTCCATTTCGAACGTATTCGACCGCTTGAATAAGGGTACACAACGTAGATTTAATGTTCCTTTCCATGTATAGCTACTTGTTTGCCACTAGGCATCATTACATGAATGGTCTTGCTTTCACATTGTATTTCAGCACGCTGCCGAGATAGCCAATCCATGCCTACCACTACCTTGAATTCCCCCAAGACCATGGGAACAAGGTCAATATCAAACTCTTCGTCTTCAATTGTTATCTTGCAACCCCTACATATTTCATGTAATAGATAGCTCTTGCTATAAGCTATTTCTACTTCTAAGGGCACCGACATCCATTCTATTTTAAATGAAGGGTGACATGTAATATCATTCGACACAAATGACTTGCTAGCTCTAGTATCAAACAATACATACGTGGGCATTAATTTTAGTAAAAATATACCTGATACAACGTTGGAAGAGCTTTGGCTTCCTCAGACGTCATCTGAAACATCCTGCTTTGAGCCTTAGGGGCTTCATCATTCTTTCCTTCCTTGCCCGTCTTCTGTTGGAGCTTTGGACATTCAGCTTTGATGTAACCCGATTGAAAATAGTTAAAGCAAGTTCTCGAGGGATTAGCACACTTATAATACGGGTGACCTTCTTGGCCACAGTTGTAACATCCCTTCTTTCCCATTAGACACTCTCCCGTGTGGAGTTTTCCACATATCTTACATTTAGGGATGCTACCCTTCGCTTTATCTTTTTTGCCAAAATCTTGGAATTTCTGCTTCTTTGATGTGCTCGAGCTGGAGGACTTTTCAATTGATCTTTTCTCACCCCTTTCTACATGTCGCTTTAATTCGTTTTCCCTATCTCGGGCCCAGTTGATGAGCTCGTTCAGGGTTTCACATTTCAAAGGGGTGATGAATTCTCTAAATTCAGCTTTCAACATGTCGTGATAGCGATTTATCTTCATTCTTTCAGACTTCACGAAATCATGACAAAACTTCAACTTGTCAAGGAACGTGTTAGTAATTTCATCAATCGACTCCTCCATTTGTCGAAGACGCATAAATTCTTCTTGAATCCTATCGATCGCTGCCTGTGGGCAATGATATTTTAAGAACGGCTCTTTAAACTCTTGCCATGTCAATGTTTGAAGCTTATCCTCACCCATCTCCTTACATTGGGCATCCCACCAATCTTTAGCCTGAAGCTGAAGCTGACCCGTAGCAAACATTACTTGATCCTTTTTCTCACATCGGCTACAGACAAAGACGACCTCCATGCTAGATATCCATCTTTGGCACTTTATAGGATCGATTTCTCCATTATACATCGCGGGATTGCAAGCCATGAAGTCTCTGTATGTACATCTATGGGCTGCTTTCTTACTTTGGGATTCACCAATCAACTCTTTCAATTCATCCATTTTGTTTGTCATAATAGCTTCCATTGTTTCTAGGACACGACTTTCCACCTCTTGAGCTAGTTTAGGTAGATTAGCTTACATGTCTTTAGTGACCTCTTCCGTTATTCTTTCATTCATCGCTTCTTGGCGTGCTAATTCATTATTATTCAAATCTCTTTCATCAGCCATCTACACAACCATCTCTTTCTTTTGTTAGCATACTCATTCGTTAGTTTATAGTGTCCGTTTATACCTTATTGACACCGCGATGCACACTTAATTATTCGTTCTATAACATGAGCAAAACGATCACAATCATTCATATAACATCAATAAGTTGAAGGACTTATCATTATTTCATAAATTCTTAAGCTTCTTTCCAAGAAATCATGTTCTCGACACACCTTAACATAGTTCAACCAGATTCACATGCTCTCCATTGACTATTTTGGCCTTTCAGAACCTTTTAAGAGTTACGGGATAGGTTTCGGAAGGTACGGGACTCACGACATGCCAAATAAACAAAATCAGAGTTTCTGGACCAGTGAGGGGCGTCGGCAACGCCTACCATGCGTCGGCGATGCACCCAGGAACTCCGCGTCGGGGAAACTCTTGCGTAGACAGCAAATTCTCGCGTAGGAGCAGATGGCCGCGTCGGCGACGCCTTCCCCATCCTCCAGACGCTGATTTGCCTTATTTTTGCTCATACGGCCTGTTTTGGAGCCCGTTTCAACCTAAACTGACCCGTAACGTCCCGAAACATCCTGTAACGTCCCGTACTCATCTCGTAACATTCCATAATCATCCCGTAACACTTTGTAACATAATTCGTTAAACGAAATCACATAATTTTAAAAGTACTTACTTGTTTTGCGCCTCAGAGCGAACACACACTACGCACGAGCTTTTGGTTGAGTTCAAAGTACCTTAGATCTTGTACTTGAATCCCTCAAACCTTGGCTCTGATACCAACTTGTGACGCTGTAGGACTGATCCTGATAACATAGGAACCTAGATTTGATATCTAATGTCCATAATAGCGGAAATATTATGACATGATTACCAAACAACAAGAATTGGTCTGTTAAACGTCAATTTTATTGATATAACATCAAGTCTCCAATTTGGCAGAGCTTCGCCTCAAAACGCACAAAGTTACAAATGATAAGATCAAGCTAGCTATATATAGGGAGACAACTTTGCAGGTGGTGGAGATGAGTTCGGGCGAACTCATCAACATGCAATCTCAAGCGAACTTGACCCTAAACAACATAAATACTTCATTTTTGTAGTCCATTCACATCTAATCTATACATACACGATATAAGACTAAGACATAGACATTCTGCACCAACAGACTCCCCCTTGGATATCGTCTTCGTCTTTTATCAGTCTTCCAAAAACTCTGTCTTCAAATAAAACTTTAACGTGTACGACCGAAGAAGTTCTTCTATAGCTTCTTTTGTCTTTCTTGCTTTGAATCTGGAGTCTGGTCAGTAGGAGGCACTTATTCATAAATTGAAACCTTCTGAGCCTTGCCGCCTTACCTCTTTCATGTATCTCTTCAAGACACTTTTCTTCCTTTAAAATTTCAACCCGTTCTAGATCTCTCCAGCTTTTATTCCATATCTTTCCAGAATTAACTTCTCGAGCGTAACATACATTGACGACCCTTTGATATTGCATGGCTTGTTCTTTTTCACGTTCCTCAAACACTATATTGTTGTAGAACAAGCATTTGATATCTTCTCTCGAGCAATTCACTAGCCACATCGGGTCTAGTATCCTGATTGTTCTCCACAACCCCCTCATACCTTGAAACCCTAGTATCTCAACCCTTTCTTTAGTGATATCCAGATGTTCTTCAAATCGTAATACTATCACTACTTCACATGTGTTAGGATCATTCTGCCACCACTTAAACAACGGATAAAAATTCTGTTTGATAGGCATCAAAGGCATATTCCTCATTGCTCTCGGTCGTTTCATGATCAACGTTATATCTTTCTCCCCTGTCTTCTTATTTGTTTTGATGCGACGACTTGGAATAAACGACTTCCAATACTTAAATCCCTTTGTCGCTTCAAGCTTGATCATCTTCCATAATAAATGATCGATACACTTCATCTGATATGTGACATTTATGGTTTAAACAAGCTCTTCAACATCCCAGTAAGGCAATGTCTTGAAATCAGCTAGATATTTGAAGTATTGCACTCCAAATTCTCGTTTGATTGCATATACATTCAGCTCCTTAAACCAACCCCAACTTAGGATATCTCCCAACAACAGGTCTTTATCTCTGGTAAAGAATGCTAGAGGACGTCGAAACTTACGTTCACGTGACATCTCTTTAAACCAGGATTTCTTAGCTTGAGTTATTTCCTCCTTTGTCATTGGCTTTGGAACTTTACCTTCACAAATTGATTCCTCGATCTTATCTTTCAACATATCTTCATCCAATTTCTTGTGCATTTCCTCGAAAGTAGGAAAACTATCAGTATTAGGACCAATGTACTTTGCAGTTTCATCCTTTTAAACTTTGGTTTATTCAAGACATTGTTTTGTACACGAAATTTGGTTATACAAGACATTTGGTTATACATGACATTTGGATATACACGACATACACATGTGGTTTTAGTAAAGTCTTTTTACTTGCCATAAAAAACCTTTGTTTGACAAGACATTTTTGGTGGTTATTTGATAAGTGACTTAAATAACGAGATGTGTGTAATATGATAAAAGCATGGTGGGTACACCGCTGGTACTTCCTATATATAAATGCTTTCATGATATTACATATCGTAGCGTCATTTAAATCACTTCGACAAAGACAAAGACATGACACATTTGGTCCAACTATCGTTTTTCACAAGACATTGTTTTACAAATGGCATATTTTATACATTTCATTTTCATCTGGTTGATTATTTAACCATACATTCTTCTTTTATATCATTTGATTTTCATATTGATTTTCATATGGTTTTATAAAAGAAAATATTTCACAAGGTTCATGACTACTTTTCGTTAAAACTATTTATTTAACTTCAAGTCATGAATCCTCATCATCTAAACCTATGTATCTCACAGGCATTTTTTATGTTGACGTACCTATTTTCACATGTGTTTTAGGAGCTAATGCTTGAGGTTGATTCATGCTACATTTAGGCGGACTTAGGCTTTAGTGACTTAAAATCTAGCAAAACAGTTAAATTTATGTTATGTTTCTGTTAAATTCCAGACAATGTAAACAATTTGGATCAATAATATAAAACTTTAATTACCATGGTTGTTAAAACAATACTTCTGTTACGACACTCCCAGACGTTTCCGCCATGGTTTGTTGTTTTACGCGGTCGGGGTGTGACATCACCAAGGATTGAAAGTCGAGCTAAACAAATTTTCTTAGCTAAAGCGTAATCTTATTGGAGTTTCTGCATAGAGAAGCGAGATGTAGTGTCACCGTGATAATGGAATGATAGGTTTGTCCAAGTTGATAAAGTAACTAGATATCGCATGAAACAATAAACAGCAGCCAATGTGAAGGCTAGTGAAAAAAAATTGCATAAAAAGAAAAACTCATATGGGATAACGACTCTTACAATAGAAGGGGGTAAGGTAGAAATTTAAGTCATCGTGCCCGTCTGTGGGTCGACTAATTTGTATCTCCGTTTTCCAGTGTCCCTTAGACCATCGAATCATTTGGGGAAATCCATTTGTAGAGTTGGATATGCTAAGGTGTAAATCAAGTTAGACTAAGGATTAACCACATAACAGAGCAATGGGGGTAGCCTTGATCGATGGGATTCGTGATATGGTTGTTAGTACCGACATAAGAAAAATATACACCGCGTATAACTTTCATACTCGGTACAAGCAAACATGAAATAGAATAGCGTAGAAATAACTAAAATATTCGACATTTCAATAATTAACTCGAATATATGGCATCAACAAAATACATTCCCAGTCAAATATTAAAACTCAAAATCATCAGTCGGATGGGAAACAAGCCTCCCCAACTTAGTTTAAAGAAAAAGAAATACGTAAACAAAAAAGGAGCAAATAATGTCGTCAATCCTCATCGTCGGTAGGAGATATAACAGATCCTTCACCGTCGCTAACATCCGGCTCCTCCTCCGGATTTTCCTCTGGTTCGTCCTCCGAGTCTTCCTCTTTCTCAGCTTCGTTAGATGCCTCATGTTTCACCGTTAACTCTTGGATTTGTGATGGAGCATGTTGCAGACTATGTCGTATTCCAAGCACTCGTGTCTGTAGTTGCCTCATGTAGGTGACCAAGTTGTTGTGCTGGATTTCCCATAGCAACTGGATTTCTTTCATTGCCTCTTCGAGAGTTGTTAGTACACTATTCGTGTGGCCATGGATAGAAATCTAATTGTACTTGTAAAGTCAAATGTCTTGAGTCTGTAATATACCGGACAGAGGTTTCGCTGGGCAGTATTAGGATTGTCTAGATCAGGTTAGCATTCGGTATGGCACGATGCAAGAAAGCTGGAATGTTCGGGTATGATGTCATCATCAAATGTGATGACATCATCATTACAAGGGAATGATATAATATACATATAGAGACAATGCATGCTTTCATACGTAAATGTGAAGATACAAGATCAAGATCGCACGAAGTTGATATTTTATGTTAGTACGAAGTGGATAGGCTCACTTTGTACAAACTTGCAATATTCATCGATAAATACCAAGCACTTCGTACAACAACAAGATCATCATCAAGTTCTCCATCTAGATTAGGTGTTTTTGTATCGATAAACTCGAAAATCTGTCTGGTTTACATTAAATCATAATAAATGTTGATTATTTAAGATTCGGTGTCACGATTACGGTTTAGTTTAACGGATTGCGCATGTTAAACCGAATTCAACATAGAGCTTGTGTTCTTTTGTAAACCGATACGGACATACAATTGGTATCAGAGCTACGGTACAAATTCAATTGATCTAACAGTTGATTGAATCATCTACGCTCATGAATTATGGACGTTTTGAGGTTTTAGACGTAAATCATCAAATAAAGGGACAATCCACGGACAAAACGTAAAATAGAAACCATAGGATTGTTAGAAAATGATTTCCGACCAAATCTGTACTAGAATCATCTTGAAATTCGAAAAATAAAGATTTTGGATTGAAATGTAATCAGGCTCGTTTGTACAAGGTGAGTCACTTCGTACGAGGTGAGTCACTTTGCACGAAGTGATGATCCACCTCGTATGAAGTGTGATGTGCCTAAAAAATATGGTGCTTGCAAATTTTTTCCAGATTTTAACGTCTAGTTCGGGTTGTTCGGGGATACTGTCTGGAGCTTCATAGTACAAATTTGATGATACGATCACAATTGGTTGAAGATATTGGGTAGTCACTTATCTGATGCTGAATGATGATTATTTGGTATAGTGATTATCAATGGCCCTTAACGTAAAAATATGAAGGGGGAATTTCAATGAATAATTTGGTACGATCAAAATTTGCAAAAATGAGGGGGAATAAAAATTTCATGTATATATTAAAATCCGGAATTTTTGAAATTCGTGACTTTGCAACAATATCCGGGTGGTTTCAACTACAGATTATCTGGGGAATGTAGAAGATCTAGATTTGTTAGTTCGTGGTCATAGGAGGTTCAGAATTTTCAGATCGTGATAAAGATTGATGCTTAAGGGTTAGAGTCCTGATCTTCGATAGGGATCAGGTTAGCAGGTTTAGCAGTTTTTGTTAATGTCAGCGAGGACTTGAGCCTATTCAAGTTATATTGCATACACGAATGGTCGATGATGGTCTTAGGTGTTAACAAGGCTAGTTTTCTCAAAAATTACCGAGAAGATCTAGGTCATTCAAGCTATGTTGTATACACGAACGATTGATGATAGTCTTAGGTGCCATTATTTTTAGTCTTCAAGCAGATGAATTGTTCTTCTTGGACTAAGCGCCGTCGAATAACGATGCTTGCTGATTAAGTTGTGCTGATTCAGCGGAGATAGCTATACATCTGTTATTATGACTGAAGAGGAAGAATGCGATTCTGATCGCGAAAGAATGTTTCTCAGATCTGGTGTGTTACCAGATGATTTGATTATGATGAAGATTTGTGATTGAGAAGATTACTATTTTGTTGATCTGTCTTTCAAGAGTATGCTTAAATATGATCACATAAAACGAGATTTCAGATTTTCGCAAGTGTTCACAGATTTGAAATTTACCAGTGTGGTAATTCGAAGTTTCTATCAATTTCCAGTTGGGTTTTTGAAGATCAGAGGATCAAGCATAGGAGCGCTAAAACCAACTCGGATGTGATTAAAGTTGCAACGGAGAAGCTACATTGATTAGTTTCAAGTTGGTGATTATTCGAGAAAATTTGTCGATTAAGCAAATCAGAGGAGGTCGGGAACCGTGCAAACAAAGACCTGAAGATTTATTTTTGGAGAGAATTATTTCAGGGGAAATTGTGCTTAAAGTAGATAATGCAAACTCGGTCATCAATCAGGGGGAATTAATTGAAGATTTCAAGATACCTGATTGAAGTTACAGAATATTCAAACACGGCTCTCATATTTCAAGATCAAGATCAAGCTTCGACAGTGACGTCCAGGGGGGAATTGTTGGTGCACTTTATGTCCGTCATTGTGCAAATAGGTAGATAGAGAATGTATTGAATATTTTATAGACTAGATACGAACACACGACTCAAGTGCGAACGTGAGAAGTGCAGAAATGTCACTTCATACGAAGCAGAATGCTCACTTCGCACGAGTTGGTCAATGTCTATAAATAGTGTTGTGTGTTCAAAGTTATGTAAGTTTTGGAAGTTCTCAGAGGGGAAATGCTGGCGGGTTGACAAGATGTATACTCTTTCGGTATGAATGAATGAAGCCCAGCGTATTCTGTTTCTACTCTTTTCTTAATAACATTCTACCGGATTAGTACTATTATACCCAAACTTCCGTCTAGAATCACCAGATCTTGGAATTTCAAGAGTTAGCTCTCGGGGTTTATTGCTAGGACTCGTGGCAGGCTCCTCATAAATAGGTATCTCGAGTAGACGCTTCTCACGTCGGTTCATTCAAGGGTAAGATTTGTGGAGTTGAATTAGGAATAACTGGTTCCTTGCCCCTAGCATGTTGTGGTTTTGAATTAGAGTTAGGGGAATTCATTCTCACCTAAGGTGTATCATGTTTACATATTTAGTTCGCACATAAGTCATGGTGCTAAAATAAATATAACAATGCACTTGTAGATGCCAAATAATACAATTACCATGTATGTATCTAAGTATGACAAACCTTGCAATCTGGAGTATGGTGTCGTTGTGGTTTCCATTAAAGAACGGTTATAGTCTGGTTTTCAAAAAATAATATATTTTAAACGTAGTTCACTATTGTAACCTTTGTGCCAAAATTTTGGACTTTCAAAAAACTTTTTCTTTGAAGGCTTTCTGATAACTGATACTTAAACATAACCTGTTTAACTAACGTACGCACCGGGACGAGGACATAAGCTAAACATACCCTAAATATCCTTTATATAACTTAGAAATAAGTTTTGAAAGGTTTGGTATGTCAAAAACAAGCCTATTCGATCATAGGGAATAATTATGACAAACTACGAAAGTCTGCCGATCCTCGCAGTGACGCACAATTTGGAACAATGACATAAGCTTAACATACCCTAAATACCCTTTACATAACTTATATATAAGTTTTGAGGGCTTCGGTACGGCAAAAACACTCTATTTTAACTCCAGGGGCTATTTTGCAAATTCTGTGAAACTATGCCGATTCACGTATGTCGTTATCTGAAACATATAGGCACATCCAAAAATTTTTGAAATCATTAAAATATAGTATTTTATTGATTGGAATGCAAAAATATCATTCGTTAGCGCATACGATCATTTGCGCGTTCGTTACGATTTTCGTCGTAATTAACCGAAAACCGCAACCGTACGACCGAACGAACCTACACCCGGGACATTTTTGAACATATTTCAATTTTACTATGTTTATTCATCATTATGGAGCTTAAAAATGGGTTTAGCGGGTGTTAAAAGTGCCAAAACGCGATGAAAGCAAGTTCAGGGGCCATTTCTGCCAATTTTTGAAACTTCTGCCCCTGCAAGGGCCTTACGGACCATAAGGCAAAACCCATACGGTCCGTAAGGGGTCCCTAGCTCAGAAGCTTCTTAAATTCAAACTGGAAACTTCTTGTTAACTTCCTTGTCCACCAAGTCGCGATCTATGCCACCTTTAACCTGCATTAGACACCTGGAGGGACACTAATCCATGCCTTAACACCTGGATCAACACTTGGCATGATTTGGGAGCTCCAAGATTAGTATAAATAGGCTTGATCTTCACCATTTCTCTTTGCTCATTCTATTCTTTCTTCCTCCCATCTCTTTGGAGTTGTTTCCAGCAATTGGAGACCTCCTCTCTGAGTTCTTAAGTTTTCTCAAACACAAGTAAGTACTCTTCCATAGTCTTGTTCATTCTTTTAGCTATTTCAAGCTAAAAGTCAAATCGTGTTTGACTTTCAGCTTTGGCCATTAAGTGGTCAAGACAAAGTCCAATTGGACTTTGCAACGTGATCGTAATCACGATGGTTATGATCCTTAGCGACCGTGCCTACTGATTTCCACGTTTACTAGTTCAGTGACGAGTCAAAGTTTTGGCCAATAATGCGCAAAAAACGCATTATATGACGGAACTATTTTCGGGTATCAAAACCCTTTGTTTTGATACTAAATCAGTTTTATAAACCTTGTTAGACATGTTTAACATGTCTAACTCGTCACTTTTAGTTTAGTACTTGTTTAGGGTCGTAAGTCGAGCGGTCTTGACTACCGCTTTGACTTTCAAATCCCACCCTTTAGTCACCTTTAGGATCTGACCAAGCCCATTATTATGACCGTAGTATTATAGGGAATAGCCCTCTGAGGTTATACCTTAAGGTCATACCGTTTGGTTAGTCAAATGACAAGTCGAATATGTAATCCTTATAATGCCGAAAGTACCCTTTTTGCACTTAAATTAGTTTTGAACATATAAGAGCATTGTTTTGACATCTAAACTGATTATACAACTTATATAAACTAATTTTGGCATATTAGACTTGTCATAGGACATATTTAACCACCCGAACCCATAGTTACTTTATGACCTTAAAGTGGCGTAAACCACTTTAGCAAGCCGTAGCGAGTCAAAACACTTTGAAATACTTCCAATTCAGAATGTTTGATATTATAAACCATAATATACAAGATCCAACTCTTGTTTGGTTTATATACCTCATTCTATCCAATCTCTCGTTTTAAAGTTCGACACACTAACATGTAGTTATCCAATACACTAGGAACCACTTCAACACTTGAAATCTTGATCCTTTGAGCTTTGTTATATCATTTGGACAAGATCTATAAGCAATCCCAGGCGAGTACTTAGCTCTCTTATTTTATGTTTTTCAAATGTTTTTGGGGTGATTCATATGTGTAAATCAATTTTTCACAATGTATGGCAATTATGTGTTTACTAAGTGCATTTTTGTGTAATATTCCTTTTATGCAAGACATTAAAATTGGGGACACGAAACAAATCCTTATAGTATCTTTCTATCTTTATAGATTGATTCTAGCAGGATACTTGAAGTACAGTCTTAAATCTTCTATCTTTATAGTAAGATTTCTAAGAAGTGCTTTACACGCTGATGACGATGGTTTATGTGTAGAGATTGTTGGTGATTTAGATAACGAAACTAGAGTAATATAATGAGGACATGGTGGATACGCTGCTGGTACTTCCTATATATAAGTGTGCTTATTGTATTACCCTTTGTAGCCTTATCCGAATCACCATTAGGATTTAGGATTTTGTGATACAATGGGACAAGACAAGTGACTAAACAAAATCCTTAAAGTATCTATCTATCTTCATAGTTAGATTCTTGTAGGATGTTTAAAGTACTAATTGGTAGTCCTTTATTGGATTCTGTGTACTTTAATGCGTATGTAACCAGACAATGATACAAGACAAGTGGCTAAACTAAATCCTTAAAGTATCTATCTATCTTCATAGTTAGATTCTTGTAGGATATTTAAAGTACTAATTGGTAGTCCTTTATTGGATTCTGTGTACTTTAATGCGTATATGACAAGACAATGTGACCAAGACAATGATTATATGGTTATTGTGATTAGCTGTGATTTAGATAATGAAACGAGTGTAATAATATAAGAACATGGTGGATACGACGCTGGTACTTCCTATATATAAGTGTTCTTATTGTATTACGTTTGTAGCGTTATCCAAATCACATTAGGATTTTGTGTTCGATTGTTTCAAAGTACAATATCCAAATCCTTGTAGAACTCTTTCATATTTCAATATGTTAGATTCTTAGAAGGATAACCAAAGTATTATTTCAAATCATTGAATTGATTTTTAATAATAATCATGTGATTTATGACAAATGCCAATATTGTTGTTATTAATCCTTGATGGGATTTCTAATAACATACTCACAAGTTTTATGACCGAATTCAAGGCGATTACAATGAACAAAGTACAATTTTCAATGGCATAAAAATTACTTAGTATTAATCATGTTGCCATATACAAAACTATTGTGACACAAGTTTCATAATCAAGTTAATGTATTGCAATACTAAATCTTTTTGCCATTCCTTGGCTTCAAGGAGTCCATTTTCAATAGCAACTCTCGTAGTTGTCGAAGTATTGCAACACTAAACTTTTTGCCATTTACTTGGCCAACAAAACTATGTACTCGCCAACATTGTTTGTTGATGTCTTTTTCCACATATGTTTCAGGTTAATGACTGTACGAGCATGCTACACATAGGAATGCATCCGGGCTTTAGTCTACTTTTAAACAAAAGACAATTTCTTGTATTCTATGTATTGTAAAATGATGTTAATATAATGAAACATTTTAGCACCAGTAGTTGTGAGCAATTTGTAACGTGACTCCCCGATATTTCTGCCACGTGTTACGCGATTGGGGTGTTACAACTATAACCAATGGCTCTGACCAGGATCCAACCACTAATCATGTTGAACCAATTATTAAAGTTGCAAAATCATCACAATCAACACGATTAGTGATCAATGTTAAAAATTCCAAAACACAGTTTATATTGCAACGGAAAAATAAAGTAAAATCCATCAAACCTTAAAACCACAAGTTTAATAAATATACAAAACATACGACTTTACAAACCACACACTTCAGCCGATTGCAATGCTCGTCCAAAGCTATACCTACTGACCTGCAAAGCATGCAATATTGTTTCAACATAAAGTTGGCGAATTCACAGTTTTCAGTGTTGTTACAAAAATAAGTTCGTTTAAATACTTTAGTTTTATAAGACATGTCATGGGTAGCTAACCCATTGTTAAGCTACTAAACTATGTAGTACCGAAAACTTGACTGCTGTAGCTATTGTGCCCCGTGTCAATGTCTATCATCATTTACAAGGTGTCAAGATCAACAGTTCACGCCCGGCTCCCACCATCGTGTGATGTTTTTTGAACCTAATAGCACTATCAACCATACCCCGGTTGCGAAACCCGACAACTAATCGGAATAATTCGTGTGCGATTATTAAAAGTAGCAAGTTCGACACTTTATAAACTTATAATCATTCCTAACTAAATTTATTGAAAATCGGTTGTTTTGCGATGTCCTTTTACCATACTTACAAGACTAAAAAAATATGATATTATTATGTGACATGCCCCTCGGAGGGATTGGCCTTGTCTTAAATTTTTAGAGTCTAACTCTTTACCAAATATTTACTAAAAATCATTTACTAAGCAGCAATCAGATTCGTCACTTTCTTGCCTGCAACTCACGGAAAATTTATTTAAAACTCCTCGGTTATCCGATTGACGTAATTCCCATTGGAGATTCGCACAATCACATAAGGATATCTACAGTATAAATTTTATGATCTAACTATAAGTATTCACCAAGTTATGACTTAAAATATAACACACAAAATCTGGAGAAAAACGCAGCTTTAATTACTGAAACGAAACAATTTATTTGAAATATCAAACGATGTCCAAAAATTATGATTCTAGTGCCATTATATTTGGAAATACCCTGTTTTAGACTAAAGAAAATCAGTTTTTATTAAGTTATGACCCGGTTACAACGGATTAAAGTCGGATGTAACTGTTGGACACCTTACTGTTTTCGTTACCCAATCCCGCAAACGATTATCTAATGCACCCAACGACCCGTAACGTTTATTTACAGCAGATTACAATCATCATACGCCATTTATACCATTAAATCGGCAAGAATCAATCCGAAAAACAAAACCCTTGTTACTTACATAAGCCTACGCATATCTAAATGGTAAAAACGAGGTCATGCGGGATACTCATCATCCTATTCCTCAAGTTAACATATAATCAATATAATCATCAAAGATATAACCAAACACAGCCATGTATCATAATAGAGATAAAAACACAACCAAGTATTTGCAGAATTTAAGAATCAAAAACACGTAATTCAAGCAACTCGTAGAATCATCATGTTATCATATCTTCATACATATCAATAACCGCAGAAAATGCAGCCATGTAGTGCAAGACCATAAAACCAAACACAACAAGAACATACCTTCAAGAGATGAGAGAGAGAGAGAGAGAGAGAGAGAGAGAGAAAGAGAGATAGCGTGAGAGAGAGAGAGTGTGGCGACGGTGGAGAAGTCACCTGAAGTCTACGATCACCAGTGGGGAGGAGGAATGCCAGTACGATGTTGTAGATTATGTTTTTAGGGTTAGAGGATTATGAACATGCTAGGTTACGTAACATAATAAAGAGTTTTAGATTTAGGCGGTTTGATTAAAGAATGGGTCGAGAGTAAGCTTAGATTGCTGTTGGG
>CAMTDV010000103.1:0-69516 GCA_947069175.1 Scalesia atractyloides | reverse complement strand
GTAATGAATTAGAAAAGACCTGAAGGATATATACTCATAATTAGAAATAAATAAAGAATTACATAAACCAAACCGTGTCACTAAGGCCTAATTCTAAGATGTTCTAGCAACTGTTAATAAAGAAAGCGCTACAAAAGCTTCTGAGCTCCTTGCTTCTGAATCAACATGAAACATATGAATTAATATATTAAGATGAGTATACTATCTAAATCAAAGGCTACTATCAACTAAATTCTTCACATGTAAAAAAAAACGAAATTCTTCATAGACCTTTAAAAGATATTCAAATTGACATCAATCAGTTACTTCATAACGGATGCCCTAAAATAAATTAGTTGCAGAAGTTGTATTGATATAAATCAATATATTAAGAGCAAACATACCGATTTAAAAAACGAATGAACATGTACCTTTTGTCTCGAATCAGGAACTTGAGGTGGGCCTTTAGAAGATTCAACCTTGTCACTTACAATACTCCTGTTGGCTACAAAATCATAAAAACAACAATTTTTATCAACATTTTTTGTTCCTAACGTTCGACTTATTCATCATACGTTTTCATAACATACAATAAGTCTTAAATCTCGATTTAATTAATTTCACAATAAAAACTGAAGTACTGAACACACTATTCTCATGTTAATGAGAAGAAACTGAATTGTCATCTATGTCAATCCAAAGAATCAACTATTAAAATCTGTAAATCGAATTGACAAAGGAGAAGATAATAACCTGAAATAAGGTTCTGGCGCTGAGGCTCGGGTGGATCGAAATAGTGAAATTTCAATTACAAGAGGATTTAGGGTCTCTAAATAGCATTGTTTTGTTTGGAGATTTGGGGAAAAGATGTGGAGTGAGATTGGTTTTGAATTTTGAATCTCTGCAACATTAAATGCCCCTGCCAACCTCCTTTATGTGAATTTCAAAAATTGCCGCCCAAATTAGAAACCTTATTTAATTATATGTAACAGATTAAGATTTATGTAAATAAATAAAATTGAATGATGTAATAATGACATTAGATTAGCTGACTTGGCATGTTTTAGGAGTTGACACATAGGATTTGGTTATGTCATGCTCCTCCTCCTTTAATAGAGAGGGGAGATGATGCATACCATATTACTCAAAGTAAATTAAAACCCGAAGCATTATTCGGTCCAGTAACCCATGCCCATTTCCTCATATCTTTCAATATCCAATATATTTTAGTACAGGAAATAACACCTAAAAGAGCCACCTTCATTCGATTTTTATAATTCCATTTATTACCATTTCTTTGTCCGATTTTCCAGCAATATTTCCACTATTTTATTGTCAGCAAAGAAATCTTTATTCTCTTAATAGTTCCTTCCATCACAGAAACACCCCTATAAGCACCCCTCTTTAACTTTTGCAGCTGCCAAACACTATCAGGCTTTCCAATATTCCCATAATACCCCTCCCACACATAAAACTTTAGACAATCATGACCAGATCTCATAGACTTCAGGAAACGTATAGACTGATCCATAACAACATCAGACGATATACTTAGACCCCAAATCCTTCTAATCATCACCTTTTCAATATTCCCAGAATACCCTTGCCTTCGTTGCTCTATATTTTTTCTTATTATATTGTCTTGCCAATGACACCAATACCCATCAACCATCTAGCACCATCTGAATAGCCTCAAACCACCTGAAGTAGACAATTGGAACCAAGAGATACTCATTTCTTCAAACAAACATAGTCATTTTAAAAAACTCTAATCTTCAACAGCATATCCTATAGTCTGCGTGTTATCTTTTGTAACATACATCATTTCAACAACACTTCGATACACGCTTCCCTTAATCTCCTGCAATTTTCTCACATATCATGCTTTCCAAAACTCCCATAATACCCTTTTTCAATATTCCCAATATGCCCTTGTCACCCTAACTTTGTTTTTCTAGTAACTTTTTTGCTATGTCTTTGACACCAATAGTCACCTACCATCCAACACCATCTGATCAGCCTTTCAGTATTTGAAGCAAACAAATGGACCCATAAACAACTGACAACATCAATGAAGCACAACCATCTATACAATCTGTAATCCTCATCAACATATTCTGCAACCTTTTTAAACTCCCACAATTGCATAGCATATAGACTCCAGCTCATCACTCTACATATATACCAGCCCAACACCTTCACTTTATCCTTAATTATAAACCAGTAGCTGCATCTTATACAGATAAAAGCCCATCTCCTGATTAGCCCATAACATTTCACAAATTTCTTCCAGAGCACAACCCCTATAACACATTTTTTTCGTGCGGTCTAGGCTTACACCCCTTGAAAGGGAATCACGCTTACACCCCTTGAAAGTTGAATCATTGTAACTTGCAAGTAATGGTTATAGAGCACAACCCCTATAACACATTTAATTATAGGGTCCAAACACAGATCCCAAAACTTGATAGAAATATTGTTCTTAGATTCTAGCATACACAAAATTTTCTTAGGCAACTTGCATCAGGTTCATTATGTATAAAACTGCAGGTCCTCATACCAAATTGCAGTCTATTAAATTAGCATATATATATCAACATTAATTATAAACTTTGAACAAATAACCTACTTGGAAAGCCCTTCCTCAAACCTATGATGTACCTAAGAAGACTATACTGCAAGAACAATATCTGCAGTTTTTAAACAATATGTTTATGGAATTTAGAACACTATACCTGCAAGAACCGTCTTTCTTCGAGCCATTGTTTAACTCGTATCACCTTGTCATTAGAATCTTTTCCATTCGTTAGCTACAATCGTTGCCACTCTATTGGCTGTGACTTTTGCACGCGCTAGCTCTCTGTACAGAGTCTTTTGTTCCTCCTATTGATAACAGACACCAAATCGGTTAGTTATACCGTTTGACTAAAGCATATCCCACTCAACCCATTTATAAGTAAACGGGTGAAATTTTCTACAAGCGGGAACATGATTACACTTTGATCGACTAAAGAATAGAAGTAACTGTTTTACATTCATTTCTTGAACTTTCCATTGATAGTCCCGAACAGCGTTTGCAGCTCCACCACCAGCAAGAACAATCTCTTCAAGCTCGCGTACGGTTTGAGTAAGCTTTTCCACCTCAACAACCTTTTGACGATGCATTTTATCCAATATTTTATTTTCCCCCTGAGAGAAAACCTGGATTTACATTTCGAAAATAGTTTGAATCATTATGTGAAGGCATTCATAAGTTATTGCTGACCTGAAAATTTTCTATCTGCTTCATCAACTCCTGATTCTTATTCTGGAGATCCTCCACCATGGATGCCTTGGCCAATGCAACCTGCACGGTCCTCTCGGCTTCAGGCAAAGCAACTTCTTTGACTTGGTCAAACGGCTAACGCTTTGTTGTCATCCTGCAGCTTTGCAATCTGAAATCCAAAACCACATGAGAAAAATGCTGAAGTTATTTACAACTGTCTGTATGCATAAGTCAAAAGATAGAAGTCAAAGTGTCAGATAGTCAGACCTCTTGGCTGGCAAGCTTGAGTTCGGATTCAAAGGTGCAAGGATGGCTTCGATTAGGGGCATGTCGTCGTCTTTTTGAGCTGTGTGGACTCTTCATAAAGTAGCTTCTGCTACAAATTGAGTTGCCATTGATGCTTTCTTCTCATCATTGATTTTCTTGATTTCAAGATTCTAGATAACCAAAAAGTTATCTAATCATATCTGATGCTATAATGAAAGAGTAAAAGTTAGAGGATAGATGTGGTTCAGTCAATACCTTTCCTTCAAGAAGATTTTCGGTCAACTTCAGCTTTTCATCCACTATTGACAGTACTTCAGTTAGCTAAGGTATATAAGAGAGAGTACGAACAAATTTATATCAGTGTTAACTCGAAAAAACATCAATAGTCCACATAACGGATTCTAACGGGCAAAAGACCCAAAAGAATATAACATGAACATTTCAGTTTCTTTAAAGCGCAATATTTAAGAAATCCCAACAGACTAAGCAGCGTTGAGAGGTATTAAGCATCAACAACTTATTTACTCATTAGTAAAGGCAACATGATATAAGCTAAAACAACTCACCTATTCCGGTAACATGATGCAGATCGATTTGAGAGAGCAGATCGGAGAGCGGTCCGGCAGGAGGCTGAGGAGAGCGGAGAAAGCCGTTCTGTGTGCAATTGCCTCAACCTAACACCAGGTGCAATACAATATTTTTTTAAGAAAAATAGAACACATCATATTACAAACTATATTTTATCAAAGATAAATTAATGCCTCTACTGACTCCATAATTTATAATATGTAAGTTGACCTTCGAAACTCCGCAACTGCAAATGGCACTAAAACAAATCATAAAAGCAAATTTAGCAATAATAAAAATTTAGCAAATCTAATATTTTGCAAAGATCAGATGAAAAAAAGATATATTTGAGATGACATTCACAAACCTGCAAATAAGACGACCACCAGTTCCATATTCTCTGACTTTAATAACCTAGGTCAGTTGCATAACAATCAGTCTGAACTATGCACACTCAGTTATGAAGAAGATCTTTATTAGAAAATAGAAGTATGCCGATATAATAGAGAATAAATCTATGGATAATGACATCTTTCATTTGGAGCCGCTTCAGATATTCAATGCCTTCATCCAACATTAAAGCCTTGTCAATATATGGTACAAAACAACAAACCAAAATCAGATAATTAAAATAAGAACTTGTATGAACGAAACCCTAAACTTGATAGAATTTGACTGCACAAATCCACATACACACACACATCAAATAAAACAATCAAACAATTAAACATCCAAAACCCTAACAAACATTAATCAAATAACAATTTGATTTGATTTGAAGTTTACCTTGAGTAGGTCATCGCTTAGGGCTAAAAGCACCTCTATTTGACGCCGGCGATGTCTCACCACCGCTAAGAGTATCCACGTTCTTGCTTGGCCTGAGATTCACAACTAATTGTTCAAATTAGAAGGTGCGTCCGTGTGATTTTGATGTATTTAACCTACAGGAATGTTAAATCAAACCGGAGTCGGAGCAAGCGTCGGTCTTCTCCATTTTTCACCATGTTGAGATCTGATTTGAAGACGGTCTGAAGATTCCGGCATACATCCGATGTGGAGGTGCTCTGGATTTGAGGATTTGAGAGAGGGATTGAATTTTGAATGTGGAGCCAAAATCATGAATGTTATATATGTATATGTATACGGTTATGGAGCCAGAAATTTTGAATATGATAGCATAGGTTTGAAATTTAAATTTAAAATAATTTTATATTTATATTTATATTAAGATTTATGATGCAATTAATGACATAAGAAAGATGAGTTAGACAGTCTCTCTGGCTACCACATAAGCTTTTCTTATGTCACCTCCTCTTCTCCTTTAATAGAGAAGCGAGATGTTTAAAACATAAGAGATTAATATTTAACGTATGAATAAAAAATGTTTAAAAGCTACCAGCACAACAACCAAGCGGCCACCACCACCGCCACATCACAACCACCCGAGCGCTAGCCAGCCATCCACCTTAGGACTCTCACCTTCACCATCGGAAAGCCGTAACCGTTATCTTCCTCACCATGACACCACCTGCAAATCAACAAATGGCAACGGATATCTCTCTCTCTGGAACTCCTAACTTTTTCTCTCGAGAAAAACCCAAATGCCATACATTTCGTACCCATCAGACAACCGCCACCTCCATCACCACCACACGACCGACGCCACCACAGTCACCGGATAAGGAAGATGAGAGCCACCAACACACCTCAACCACCTCCGTCTCGACCCACTTTTCTACCTCTCTTTCTCCCTCCCGCCTTCTCTGCTGAGCTTTAATGGTGGATTTGGTCCAAACATTTTTGTTCGTCCGGATGGTCAATGGTGGCAGTTTCTCTGGTCGTGGTAAACGATGGTGGTGCAGAATGGTTAAGAAAAATCCATCCATTAACAAAAAAAATAAAAAAAGTGACAGACCAATAGTAATATGACATGTGTATTTTGTCGGTGGCATAGGCCACCGACCTTTTGTTTTAAGAGTATATAAATAGTGGTCCATCAATTATTACTACTCTCTTTTAGAAAAGCATTCAAGCGTCCATTATTGATCCAGGTCGATTAGTTGTTTTATTTGTATTTAATGTATAATGTATAATAGTGGTCGTGTTTTAATATTAGATTTTTATTCAAGTACGAGGTTAATGATTATCCGATATGTGTTATGGGGGCTTGAGTAAGAAAAAAGCGTTGTCATATTCGTTTTTAAAAGTTTTCGATCAGTTTCACACGTATTGACATCTTTTTTTGGTATACCACTACCTTTTCGATTGTTTTTGTGTCACCGCACATATATGGTCATTAAATTGGCATAATAACTTGTTGACTATCGTGCTTATTACCGAACTTTTCTATAGTAACAACCATATATTTCTTTTACCCAAGCATAAAATAGATTGTGTATTTACATTCAACCCAAATTCGTTGTGACCCAAACCTGTTATCATTAGTTATATGACCCGACCCTCCCGACTATTTCAACCCAACCCATTTCAGACATAAACGTTTTGATCTGAACCTGTTACGATCAGTTACTTGACCCAAACCTTTATTTTAATGTTATTATACCTTTGCAAAACAATTTTTCATATAAAAAAGCCTAAGTTAAAAACTATTAAAAGCTGTAACTTTGTGACCCATTTCACAAACAATTATAGCTATTGGTACTTTCCAATTCCAATGGAGATTTTTTTTAGCAACAGAAGGCATGCATTTTAGCACGCAAAAAGTATAACACGAGACTCAAAGTAATACCAAAAAACAGTTCAAATACAACATTACATAGAATTGAATACATGCACATTACACAACACTGCACTTGTTCTTATAAAAAAATATCACACAAAAACAAAATCACAAATGAATAGAAAACATGGACTTTTTTACAAAGGAACCACCAAACTAAGCTTGTCGAATTCACTTTGAATTGGTCAACTCCATACTGCATTCCCATAGTTTCTTTGCCAACTCAACATCTCTGGCCTTACGATTCGCTTTAGCCACATTATTGTCAACAAAATACTCGCCACTAACTCCTTGAACCTTTGGGTTTAATGCCATATAGCAGGTTGTTGAAGCTCCCTGAAACCAAAATCAACTAACAATTGTCAGATGCCGGTTATTAGCTATTGGTTATAACAGTCGACATCAAAATGAAAATACCAAAAGATGCGGAAAGACATATAGAACAAACCTGTGGGATATTCTTTTGAAAGTGTCTGATGATTCCAAATAGGCAGACTATGTCAAGAAAGTAGAAATATAAGCTTAACATCGTAAACAAGGATAAATGATAACTGTTTTTTGGAAGAAAAAAAACCTCGTAAATCGCAAAATTAGTAATTACCTGACATACAACCCGAGTGACGTGAAATGTTGGTTGCAATGAGTCCAGGATGCAATGAATTGACAGTTATGTTAGCCCCTTCTTCCTGTACTCGATGATGAACAAGCAGTTTGACACAACATATCTTAGCAACGACCCGTATATTGAAAAAAACTAAGACCAAAGTTATTGATATAAGTGGAGGCTTTTTTTCTTTTTCAAATTGTGTGTGTGTGGGGTTATCGATCTTAATATTTACCTTGAGGCGCCTTGCTAGCTCATTAGCATGTAGAATATTTGCAAGCTTGGACTGCCCATATGCAAGATAACTGTGGTAGCTGAAAAGTTCACAGATGGATATTAGGTGAATTCTGGTACCATATATGTTAACAAATCTAGAAAATCCTCATTAAGTTTTGACTGTTTTATGTAGGTTCACCTTTAATCTATAATATAGAAAACATGCTAAAGGAATGGCCTTTATAGTTTATAGTTAATACCTTTTTTTATCATTTAGCTTGTCGAACATGATTCCTTCTTTGTAAGTCACCGTATGAAGTTCTGATGAAACTATAACAATCCTCCCTTCTTTTCCACAGTTTTTAGCAGTATTTTTCATTGTATCCAACAATAGATTCGTCAAATGGAAGTGTCCTAAATCATAAGAAAACACGATTGCCGTTATGACAATTTTATCCTAGGAGAAACAAAAGTGTGAAATGTGAAACAAACATCACAATAAATGATAGCATTAGTCCAAGTCATACCAAGATGGTTAGTTGCAAACTGACTCTCAATTCCATCTTTGGTAAGGGTAAATGGAAGAGCCATCACCCCTGCATTGCAACTACAAATGACAAAAAAGAATCAGTTAGACTTGTAACTTTAAATTAAACTTTAGATACGATTAAAAGAAAGTGTAACATATCTTACATAAGGATGTTGAGTGGTAGACCCTTGGAAATGTACTCATTTGCAAAGTTTCTAACAGATTCCAGTGAGCTCACATCAAGCTCCATAACATCAATGGTAGCATTAGGACAGCCCTTTATTATGTTTTCCTTACATTTTGCAGCGGATTCCACATTCCTGGCTGCCATAACTACATGTACACCGCGCAAAGCAAGCACACGCGCGGTTTCCAGCCCAATACCACTTGTAGGACCTGAACATATCATTTTTTTAAGATGATGAAAATTAAAGAAAGAAAAACATAACAATCTCATAATGTTTATAAACATAACTCTTTATGGATATAGAGCTTAACCCCAAAAACCACTATTGAATTAATTTATACAGTACAAAATGTTAATTAGTTTCAAACTTTATAAATAACACCAGAGAAAAGTTGCAGGGTTTTATCACGAGATCGGTTAATAGTCTGCTCATGTAAATCAAAGTTGATCAAGTGGTTTGAGATTACGATAATCATCTTTTAGTTCACATCTTGGTGTGCCTAAATGCTAATTTAGCAAGATTATCAATAAATCTGAAGAAATTTGAAACACAATTTCATGGCTCAAATTTTAATCTTTGCTGCATAAAGAAAGAGAGTGGATAAGTTGCAACCTATGGATATATGATTGATACAAGTAAGTCAACTTCTTCACACTTTAAGCATTAAAAAGATGAAATCACAAGCAATATTCATCAGTCGTTTAATGAAACAAACTCATAAATCATAGTACAAAATCAAGATTCTTTTTAAAAGTCAACATATGAAAACTTCTGTTCCAGTTGATGGAAAATAAAAATCCCAGATGAATTATTAAAGAAAAATACTTAAAAGTGACATAAAGTTTGAATCTTTAAGATAAAAAAAGAGAGAAAAAAAAACCTGTAACGATGGCAGTTAAACCATGACCATCAATATCTTTTGTAACATCTTCAGCTGTGTTACTTGCAGAGAACCCAGATTTTCCCTTGAATCCAAATACCCAAGGCATGTTTACACCTTTTTTTTCAAGAATTAAAGACTACAAAGTTGGTTTTTGTTTTCTTTTTTGCTCAAGAGTTTGTGACAAGTTATGCCAACATAGCATCAGTTATATACAAAATAATCTGGGTTAACCGTTGACCTTGTACAGGTGTGTCAGGGGCAAATTCGTAAAGATAAAGGATTTACAACAAATGATTTGTTGTTCAAGCTGCCATTTATGACTAGTATAAATAATTCCCACATAAAAAAGACTTGTGAAAAAGAAATTACTTAGAAGTTTCTTCTTCTTTAGTTTGGAACGTGAAATATTAATGGAAGATTCTACACAAAATTTAGAGAGCGTAACAAGTATATAATTGTTTTGATTTTAATTCAAATAATAGAGATAGTAACATGATTTATAAATATTTTTATTCCTATTTAAATAATAGAGATAGGTAAGAACAAGCTAAAAAAATTTAAGTGGATACCTTACCAATACTTGGTGCATTATTAATAGTAACAAATCTTGCATTTGTATGAACTAGTTAGATTTCCGCACTTCAGGGCGGGCTTTCGGTCAGCATCCACTCAGTTTGTTAAAGTAAAGGTATGATACATGCACTCGGTACAACTATCAATAGAAATACGCCCAAAAGGATATCGGTAAAACTATAGAAACAAATGCCGGTATTGATGTTATTCGGGCGGGCATTGGTTCGGTCAGTGTCACTCACTGTAGCAATTCAACTTTATTTTCAATCACTTTTATACCGCAATGTCGAGAAAACCATAAAAACTGAATACAACACCGTATTGATATTCGTTCAAATAAGTTTTTATCGTAGATAAAAATAAACACGTCGTAATGGTATATTCAAATGTTTTTAAACGTCATAATATATTACTCAAATAACGAAAAATCTAATCGGCTTATAAAACTTCATATTATATTGCTTAAATAACGAAAAGGGTAAGCGACATCATTTTATATTATTGTGTATAACTTTGTTTTAAATAAAATTTATATATATACACAAATAAAAATAAGCACATTACAATAAAATGCTCGGAATTTTATGAGCATTGTATTATTTAAGTTAAAAACGCAAAAAGTAATCTAACTGAAGAAACACTAAGTCAACACAAGGTTAGGCTTATGGAAGTTGTCTCGTTTATGATGGTTAATTTCTATTCTTTCCTTCACAAATGGTCTAGTTATCTTCGATCAATTCTGTAAAACGAAACGACGCCGGTGAACTTGTTAGAAGGATGGTTGGGGGTTCTCCTTGTAACCACCCTCTAGCGTGAGAATAAGAACTTGTTTTGAGGAAATAAGTGTGTGTATAGAGGGAGAGAGTAAAAGAAGCGATCCTTGAACCTGGTAGTGAAGTCCTCTATTTATAGCCAAAAGTTTGTGAAGGAGGTAGGAGCCAGTTGGTCGTTCGCCAGCTGTCAGTCGTGGGGAATATCCGTTTTGTTCCCCCTGACATGATAGGACCGTTAATCCGTACTAGGGCTGACTTGGCAAGATGTTATTCGCTCCACCTCAGCGTCTCCCAGTGCTTCTTGTCGGGTTGTCTCTAGCTGTCTCTTGGAGATTTTGCGACAGGTTTTAACGCTCCGAGTCTCTAAACGCTCTTTTTATAATCCTTTGAGTCTAAATTTTAACGCCATCCACCAAGTCAGTTAAGTATAAGGGTATTTCAGTCATTTTAAACTACATTACAACCCTTTAATGCATAATGTATTTACAAAATACTTTTTCTATTTTATTAATATATACCACATTCACTTCACACACATATGGGGGGTGCCAGATCTGTTGTACGATGGGTGGAGCAAGTGGAGATGGTGGTGCAAGATCTGTGGTGGTGACGGTGGGTGGATGTACGGCGGTGGTGGGTGGTGCAGTGGTGGTGGGTGGTGTGGTGTGAACGGTGGAGGTGTAGTGGTGATTGTGTTGATGGTGGAAGTGTGGTGGTGGGGATGGAGGTGGTTTAGAGAGAGAGAGAAAGAAAGAGACGAGAGATGCAGATTTTTAGAGAGAGAAAAAAATCTGTAAATTAGGTTTTTTTAATTATAGGGATAATTTGGTCATTTAACAACAATTAACAAAAAAAAATCTAACTGTTTTAAAAATTTGGACTCAAAGGGTTACAATAAAAGTGTTTAGGAACTTCAAACGTTAAAGTTTTTGATTTTAGACTCAAGTGGTTAACACCCCTAAAACACATAAAATCCAAAAGTAATTTTCTCTAAATTTAGTTACATTACATTATATTACATGATCTTGAAGGAGTTGAAATGCATAACATACATTGTATTTGGAATAAAATCTTGGATGAGTTTTGAGTTTGTTCTTGATGGCAAGCCACAAAATATACGCATAACGAATGCAAATTTTAACAATTTTTGAGACACTTTTTATTAATTATTAAAGGTCAAAATTTAAGATAAAGGTTCACTTTCATGTTTAACTAGTATTAACTTCCCGCGTTTTACGGCGGGGGCGTAAAACCATGACAAATAGCATTAATGGTCACACCATCACCAGCGATCATGAACACTGAAGTTGTGCTATGTTAATGCGGAGAAATTAGACCGAAACATAAAATATAGAAATAATAACTGAGTCGATTTAGAACCCGCACAGTGTGACAAAACTTATCAAACAAAAAAAAATAGACGATGTAAAAACGTTGAAGTACACACGCACCGTTGCGCCATGTTAACTCTCAAAAATCTAGTACGTGGCGTAAAACAAAACCTAATAACATTGAACCACACACGTGCGTTGCGTAGCGTTAACTCGTAAAATTTAGAATGAAACGTAAAACGAAAATTTTGATAAGTATATAAAGTATAAGGGACCAAAGTTGAAAGTAAAAAAGTTGTGAGTTTAATTTAAAAAGATGAAAACTTTTGGTTGAAAGTAAAACACTCAAATAGTTATAGGTTAAAATTGTAATATCAAGTTTATTTTTGAACCCCCCCCCCCCCCCCCCGGAGCATGGGATACAACTCCTTTCGCACCAATATGAATAAGAAGTCGTAGGGACTCCATTCACGGGCACCTCTTCGGGTTAATAACCAAATCCTTTATATCCGTTCGAGTTTTGCTTAGATGCAAACGCATGGTGTTTAGTGTATATGTGGTGGTGTTACGGTTGCAGGTCCATTTTCCTTTTTTTATAATGTGACATTAAAACACCGAGGCCGTAAAACCATGACATATAACATTAATGGTCACACAATTACAGCGACCGCGAACACGGAAGTTGTGCTATGTTAATGCGGAGAAATTAGACCGAAACGTAAAATATAGAAATAATAACTGAGTCGATTTAGAACCCGCACGGTGCGACAAAACCTATCAAACAGGAAAAAATAGACGATGTAAAAACGTTGAAGTACACATGCACCGTTGCGCCATGTTAACTCTCAAAAATTTAGTACGTGGCGTAAAACAAAACGTAATAACATTGAACCACACACGTGCGTTGCGTAGTGTTAACTCATAAAATTTAGAATGAAACGTAAAACGAAAATTTTGAGAAGTATATAAAATATAAGGGACCAAAGTTGAAAGTAAAAAAGTCGTGAGTTTAATTTAAAAAGATGAAAACTTTTGGTTGAAAGTAAAACACTCAAATAGTTATGGGTTAAAATTGTAATATCAAGTTTATTTTTGAAACCCCCAAAGCATGGGATACAACTCTTTATGCACCAATATATTGATAATTTATAATATGTAAATATTGTGCTTTTTTATTATAGTTTAAAAAAGGTGAGTATTTATCTTTTAAAAAGTTCAATTTCATGTTCAATATTGTGCTTTTAGTTATAACTAGTTAGATGCCCCGCCCGCGTTGTGGGGCGGTGACCGAATAATAAGCGAGTATTAGGCAGCTTATTGACACGGAAAACAATTAAATCGAGTAAACGAATAAAAACATAACACTTTTATAGTATTGCTAAAAAACTAAAAGAATGGCAATAATGTTATTTTTAACTAATGGAAAAGTTATATTTTTTCACTGGTGTAAAATCGTAATTTGCCAAAAGCTAAAGTGATGCCAATACTGGAAATTGAAACCAGGGCAAAAGTGTAAATCAGCGCAGGGGCGAATTCATACTTTTGAACCTAGGGCAACACAGTAATATAAATTTAAACTAAAGGCATAACCGTAATTTTAGGTGGGAGGCGAAACCATATTTTTATTTTGAACCGAGGGCATAATCGTAATTTTGTGTTGGAGCTAACAGCGTAATTTTATTTTGAACAGGGGCAAAAACGTAATTTTTATCTGAGGCCGAAATCATAATTTTTTTAACGGGGAAAAATCGTAATTTTAAGGTGGGTGCGAGAACATATTTTTTTTCATTTGAACAGGGGTGAAAACGTAATTTTGAGCTGAGGACGAAATTGTAATTTCAAGTCGTGGGCGAAATCGTTATTTTTGGCTGGGGCCAAAAGCGTAATTTTATTTTGAGCAGGGGGCAAAATCGTAATTTTAAAGTGGGGGAAAACCCGTAATTTTACATCGTAAACAAATAATAAAAGGTTGGTTCAATGGGGGAGTGCCATGCCAGCTGCCTGGCAGTATTCCGGGGACAAACCCATAATTTTACAGCGTAAACAAATAATAAACGGCTGGTCCAATGGGGGAGTGCCAGGCCAGCTGCCTGGCACTATTCCTTTTTTTCGAGTCGTAGGCGAAGTCGTAATTTGTGGCTGGGGCCAAAAGCGTAATTTTATTTTGAGCAGGAGCAAAATCGTAATTTTAAAGTGGGGGCAAACCCGTAATTTTACTGCATAAACAAATAATAAACGTTTGGTCCAATGGGGGAGTGCCATGCCAGCTGCCTGACACTATTCCAGGGGCAACCCCGTAATTTTACAGCGTAAACAAATAATAAACGGCTGGTCTGCCACGAAACGGCTGGTCTATTGGGGGAGTGCAGGCCAGCTGCCTAGCACCATTCCCTTTTTTATTATAAAACTACTGTTCAAAACGTTTAAAAATTATTGTATTGATAATGATAATTTGAAGTATCATCAGGAATCACTTGTCACGTGCTTTTATATCAGGCTAGCAAAGTCAAGAATATCTATATTAATAACTAGGTTATCTCTTACGAATACTCACGAGGTTGACCATTTAAATTACGTAAACAACAAAAGTAAAAATTTATTCTTAAATTTATTTCAAATGTATAACGTGTGAGAATGGAAATCATTATAAACATTTTAAAGCCTTTAATACAGTAAATTTTCTTTTGTGTATTATAAATCTATTACAAAATTACATACTCTAAAGCTTGAAAATCACATAGGTTTCTTGGGTGATTAAGAACACACGGTCATGTACATACTGGATTCACACTTCTGTCATTGTAGATGCCACAGAAAATTTCATCACCAAACCCAAAATCAAAAGAATAGGGGTTAGTTTCGTCCGTTAGGCTCGTTATGTTCCACACACGTCGCATGACAACTACATCACCAAACCTTCAAGAGCAAGAATCAAAAGAGTTAGCAACAACGCATAGATGGGTTATTACGCTCCGCTAAGCTGGTTGTGTCTCACATATGTCACACATACTAACATGTAATAACATCTATAATAATTAACTAAAGAATTCGAGCGTGTATATAGCTTCCCACGTCACCGGTTTATAATCTGAAATGCACTCGAGCTCCTTGATAGATGTATTTCAACTTTTCATATCATCGATTATCACAAGTTAATCCAATCTAGCTAAAAATAGTTACAAAACTATATATATATGCATGCACAAACCACAATATTATCGAACTTTTTTTGGCAAGTTTTGGTTGGTCACCGTAATCACCATAAAGAGTTCAAAACAGTACACAAGATTTATTTTTTACTAATCATAACTTTTGCAAAAGTATTTTACACTATTAAAATAATTATTTGCCAATTTAGTCAGCCAACTCGTAGATTTCACATAATTTCCATCGACCCTCTCAAACCAAATTACAGTTAAGTTGTTTCCCAAGTCACAGAAAGCATATTTTTTTAACGACTAACAAAACCTATATATTAATAAAAACCGCCAACCAGCCGGGAACTGGCACTTACAACATACACCAAAGGCACACCAAAAGAAAACAAAGGAAACCAACAGGGACTACAGCAAACAAAAATTCAGCCTAACAACACAATTTCAAACTACCAACCGTTTTTGTAGCAATACTTCCCGTCCTAGCAAAGTCTTCATACTTAATTAAGATTCAACAAACACGTAGAAACAAATCACATATATGTGTTTGTGTGTGTAAAATCGTAGAGTCATAGAGACCATGGTGAGATCATATTGTGGAATAGATGTATGTGTGTGCTGGACGACACACAAATTGGCGTGTCAGTAGCACATTCAGGTTGAAACATATCATCTATTAGTACATATTGAGGCGAAGTTAGGTTTTATTCAACATTTTAACTACAAGCACTTTTTATGTAAATACACGTTACAAAGAAAATAAATAGATAATAAGAATTATACTTACAATTAAAAAAATAGATATATGATTTGGGTAAACAAGTATGTGGTTTTAGGTAATCGAAGAGTATCATCTAATTCCATACATGCCGCGAAATATTTTTTTCCAATCTCTAACCCGGTCCTATATTTTTTCAGGGTCAACATAAACCTTGATTAACATTGGAAGCAAGTTATGAAAAAAAAATCAACATAAACTATCAAGTTGGAAAGCTAAAACACTTTCTTCTGGAGGATGAATTACATCGCTAATGAGGTGTTAAGGATGTTTACCACTTTATTATTATCTATCACTATTTTTAGCAGCTAATTTCTTTTAGTCTCTATTGTCTATAGGATTTAACCTTAAGATCTTCTCCTTCTCAACCCGGGTCTATAAAGTTATAGACAAATTGAAAGGAACAAGGAGATTAAACTCTATTGATATATCTTGCAACATGTCGGTCGATTTGGCAAGAAAAATTAAAAGACAATCTTCAATAACAAGAAGAGTAAGGTACAAACATCATACAATGAAAATCGTGGTGTATTTTAAATTCTCAGTTTTCTATATACGCAACATGAAAATCGTGGTGTATTTTTTATTTTCTCAGTTTTCTATATGCCCAACATCTTGCCATAGTTTATCAATAAAATGCTTCGCTGTTAACAAAACAAAATAACTAATCAACTACGATCTGAATAAATAATGGAAGCTTTGGATACTTTTCTAAAAGAGACAATAATAATAAATTAACAACAACCACTAGTACATAGATCAAAAAGAGACAATAATTATAAATTAACAACAACCACTAGTACATAGATCAAAAATGCTAGGATGTTTTCAAAAGATGCGGTTCCCCTCCATAACCGCATCTTATGGGTGTTTTGACAAAGATTTATGTTTGTTTTAAAAAAGCATGGGTCAAAAGATGCGCTTCTTATGTAACTACATTTTATGGGTGTTTTGAAAAAAATCAGGAGCCAATAATATTGTTTTGAAAAAAAATCAAGGGCCAAAACATACGGTTCTAAAACATCTTTTGATAATATTATTTCTTTTATTAAAAATTATATTTTAGTTTTATTTAATATTATCTCTATATAAAAGAAAAGTTGAATAGTGCCCATATGCTAACATAAGTCTCAGTGCCAATATGCTAACATAAGTCTCGGAGGCTTTGGTAACTTGAGCTTTTTTTAGTTTAGTGGGAGGTTTTGCGACTAGAGGTTTTTTTTAATTTAGCGTTTTGCTAACTTACGACAGTTTTTTTTTTCTTTTTTTTTGTGTTTTTGCATTTTGCTTTTATTACCGAACAAAACTAATACTAGTATGGAAAAACCGTTTGTAACTTTTGAATTTTTTTAACGAATTGACCATGTGCAAATACCCTTTGGACATATTTTTAATTTTTTTCGTTTACTACAACGAGTGCACCGAAATCGACCGAGTTCCTATCGTTTTGTTTTACGTTTACCTTTATTATCTACCTTATTGTTTTAAATTTTCTTATTATTTTGATGTATAAAGTTGAGCTACGATGCAAGTAACATTAATACATTTAGATATCATTTTGTTTAATTTTACAAATTCATTCATCGGATGTCATGGTATGCGATATGTAGCGAATTCCAATCGCGTCCGGCGCAGACGAGCGGGTGACTTTGACCCTATTTATTGATTATATTATATTATATGTAGGTGAAGATCGCATTATACAATATATTTTTTGATATTTCATTCTATGTGTAATCAGATTCTCCACTAATCAAGGGTATGAGATCAACTTTATAAATAACTGAGAATTTTACACATTAGTACAAAAGAATGAGATAAATACAAAACAATA
Organism: Scalesia atractyloides; assembly: GCA_947069175.1. Classification (NCBI taxonomy): domain Eukaryota; kingdom Viridiplantae; phylum Streptophyta; class Magnoliopsida; order Asterales; family Asteraceae; genus Scalesia; species Scalesia atractyloides. The sequence continues at coordinate 51,834 of CAMTDV010000103.1, read as the reverse complement.
TATTAACTTAACCAATATCTTCCCTCAAGCGAGATGGTGGAGGTCCAAGGCGAAGTTTGTTCCGAAAGAACTCAAATTGCGAACGAGGGAGGCTTTTCATAAGTATATCAGCAACCTTCAAGTTAGTTGGAACAAACCGAGTCTAGATCTTGCCAGATGAAACGAGCTCCCTGATGAAGTTGTAATCAAGATCAAAGTGTTTGGCAATGATTTTATACAAGGAGGGGGAGATGAGCACACCAAGGAGGGGTTTAAGGCGGTTAGCCAAAACTTTTGCAATGATTTTATACAAGGAACCAATTAAAGAGATCGGCCGATAACCTGAAATACCTTGCGGGTCAACCTCAAGAAGGGCGATAAAAGAGGCATTGCACCCGACATCTTTGTCTTGATACCACATGTGATTGGTCCGTTTTGCACCCCGTATACTCCCTTGCTCCATTGAATTTGCATTCAATGCTTCAAGGTGCGTGTAGTATCAGTAGACGTCGTATCACATAAGAGACTCTAAAGCCCATTCCTTTAATTTGCATTCAATGCTTTAAAACCTCTATCATGATTATTTAATTATTATTTTTTTGGAATTTATATACCATTTTTTCTTTAAAACAAAATTAAAAATATATATATATAATTTCAATAAAGTAATTAAAAGATTACAAGCTACTTAAAAATAAAAAAAACTACAAAGTTACTTAAAAACAACTAACTTAAAAATAAAAATAAAAACTACATATATCTAACTCGGATTTTTGCCTTAGGAGCCTCCAAAATTACTCGGTTCGCCTCCGATAGGTTGGAAAAGTCTTTCTCGAGAAACTTCATATCTTTCTTGATTTGTTTCTCCATTTTAAGTTCATGCTCATTTTCCTTGATCGAGAGAAGCCGGTTGAGTCTATCGTCGAACTTGTCCCACCTTGATGGGCCATCTGATGGCGTTGAAGAGGATGTGTCTCGTGCTCGTGCTGCTGCTTTCCTTCTATCCTTACCCTTTGGTCATGACAGCTCTTGCGGTTCCTCAAAATTCAATTCATCCAACTCGTCATTTAAGTTAATAATAGTATGAGCATCGGACTCGGATGGTTCGCTAGTCGTTGTTGATTTGGACCATTTTGACCTATGGGTTGTTGGGTCAAACAGTGGTACAAGATGCCACTTTGGAGATTTGCGTAGAAGCTCCCATGAAGGTAACATCGAAAACAGATGGCCATGATACGTTCTATATTCGTTGTGGGCGGCAGTCATGATGTCCACGTCGCTTGAACCGCTTCTTCTTGTGTGATTGTTGACGAGGCTATCGTATATGTTGTTGAAGTTGTTAATCTTAGTGCACATTGCGGTCCACTTGCCCAAAAACGAATAGTTCGTACAATATTCACCATGGCCTATTATGGCAAAAAACTTCTCATTTATACGCCTCCAAAAGACGACGGATATATCTTGGTCGGTTGCTATAATTTGAAAAAAAAATAGTAGCAACAAAACAAAAATAAAATTATATTTATTGTTAATAGAGATAAAAATTACAAACAATCGAATCCTCCGACACGTCGAGCCATGCTTGTGACAATGCAAGTTCTTCGGTAGGCGTCCATGTAACGCCTCGCGTTTTCCTTACTTTCTATTTATAGCAAGCTCGTGTTGTAATTCTATTTTTGGAAGTCTTTGTATTCGTACTTCTCATTTCGTTGTAATCGTTGTAATTGAGACTTGAATCGTAATGGAAATATACGCTTTGTCCCTATACTTGTTATGCATACTCATACAATACTTATACATGATACTCATACTTGAATACGTGAGATACTTGATAATACGCAACATTCATACATAATATGATACCTATACTCGATCTCGATCATATTATACTTGCATGCACATTATGATATGTTACATGGCCTTATGATACTTAACAAGTCCATAAACTATCTTAAATAATCACTAAAACCCGTCACTTTTGAGTTAAACAACAAAAATCAATTTTTCAACCCGGCTAAGGTCCTTACGGACCGCAAGGGTGTAGCCTTATGGTCCGTAAGGCACACTGGGCGGGCAGAAAGTGTTTTGGCTCGCGAAAATGCACGGATCCACACACAACCACTTCACCCAATCACCTCTAAACCTCCTTTAATCACCTCCTATCAACCCTAATTCACCCCTTATAAATACCACTTCATTTCCAAGCCATTTTCCACTTTGACAACCTCCTAATCTCATCAAAATCACTCTCAAATCATCTCAAGAGCACTCATAATCAGAATTTTCGGCCAGATTGTACCACCTTCACCAAAGTGAGCATAACTTGCGCAAAACTTGGTCTTTTCCCTTGATTCTTCTTCCTACATACGTGGATAATCTTTGGGTTGAATTCCTAGGGTTTTCCATGGAGAATCCAGACCTGGAAATACCCCAAAAATGTCCATAAACTTTTTGTTTGTTTTCAAAATCTTTTAAAACTTGTTTATGTTCATCCAACTTGAGTTTATCTCATCTCAAACCTATGTCCGAATGATTACAACACTTCTTGTGGTTGGTTAGGCTTAAAAACAAGGTTGAGACATGCAAACATGAGGATTTATCCTTACAAACTTTTTGTTTTCATAGAGCTTCAAAGCTCACAAGTGGTGCAAGTTCATAACTTGTTCATGTGTGTCCACCATGGTTAGCCTTGGCTATCCTAAACTTTGAGACCACACATCACTTGATGTTTTCCATCATTACCTCAAGTAGTTTACTAGTACTAAAGTGTCACAATCCCGACAAGCCGTTGACGTGTGTCCTTGTGTGCTCTCCGGGTTGTATTCACTTAGCTACTTGATATCATGGTGACACACATTATATTCTTGTCAATTACATTCTTGTTTATATTCTTGTTCTAGTACCCTCCTTGTTACCATTGGTGACTTGTGAAGTGGTGAACATCATAAGAGGTTCCAAAGTGGATGGTTAAGCCTCCCGCCTCATGTCACACCCCGACCCGCAGCGGAATAAGAGTTGGGGCATAATTGGGTTATCACCAAAGCTCATGATATTTACTAATATGTTTCATATTTATTTAAGTCAAAATTACATCCTCAATAATCCAAACATGTTCATACAAATTCAAAGAAAAATATTCAAGTAAACAATCCAAGCTCTAAACCAGTTTATTCTTCTAAGCCAATCCTATGTGTTTCTTGCTGCAGCTGGATCACCTGTATCATGTGTAAAAATGGGGGGTTTTGGGTCAACATAAGTTGGCGAGTGAACCTTGTTAGATAAACATTTATTATTGATTTCTTGTTATCTTTATCAAGGAAAAATTGTGCAATAGTCATATGTGAGCAAATGTAAATAATCATACAATAACAATAACAACCACAAACAATAACATACAATAATATACAATAACATATAATAACATACAATAACATATCAACTTGCATGAATATATAACATGAATGAAACTGTATATGTTGGCAACGTCAAGTTCACGCTCATAATGTAATGGGGAACGGACGGCCTATGATGAATGTCTGTGCGATCAAGGCTCAATCAAACGGAGCCGATCGTATGTTGGCAACGCCCGGTTCACGCTCATAATGTAATGGGGAACAGCTCAACGCTCATAATGTAATGGGGAGCGGCAGCCTATGATATTGCATGTACTGGAAATAATAAATTAAATCTAAACAATAACCACACAAACAGTTGATACAAGCTGAATACACATTTGTTCATGAATATGATGTATGCACAATGATTTAAATATAATAAAGGGTAAGACACATGATACACCCCAAAAACGTGATTAAAACGGGGAATTTGTAGAGATTCACTCACATTGGGTGCGTTTGGTTGAAGATGATGAAATGCGCACGAGTTTGGAGGATTGATCAACGAGAATTAACTAACCTAAATAATAACGGAAGGTATAGTAAATGAGTGGATTTTATTAATAATTTTAATAGGATTTTAGATATATTTTTGTGAGTTAAAGACTATTTTCTATCTTTAAAAACATTATTTTTATGTATTTTTTAATTGATTTTTAAATTAAATAAATAAATAAAAATATATAAAAAAATGTTGACTTTTGCGTTGACCATTGACCGTTGACCGGGACTGTTGACTGTTTGACCGGTTTGTTAGCGTATAAGTGTGTGCCGGGTGAGGCTCGAACCCGAGACCTCCCGTACGCGTGCACGCAGCTCTACCAACTGAGCTACGTGTCTAACCCGAAATAATTCTGTTTTTAATTATATTTATATACTGTTTTAGTTAAATCAAAATTCTTTTATTTTCAAAAAGGGTTTTTAATTATCGAACCGGAATGTGCAACAGGTCTCGAACCCGGGACCTGTGGGTTGGTATTGCACACAGTCCACCGATGGACTGTGTGTCTAACCTAGTTAATATACCGATTTTTATTATACTTAACATCTACCGTGAGTTAATCCGGTTCAGTTAGAAAAATAAAACATCTTTATTACAGAGCATACGTGTGTGTCAAGGATCGAACTCGCGGCGTGTGATATATGTGCGCACACAGTCCACCGCTGGACTGTGTGTCTAACCCGAGATAATATCCAAATTATATTAAACTTATAAACAACCTAACTTCATCTTCTTCGTTACAATATCACAGACTACGATTACTCTACTGATTCTTGATTAATTCGATTGACAAACATTCAAATGACTAAAATGAAATGGCAGAGAAGATTTCGGAAGTAAACATACCGGAGAAACGATCTATCTCAGAATTCCGACGAAGTCGTCGGCTCTGTTTTTACGGATTTCGTCTGAGCGGACAGATTAACAATTTTGATTAGCTAGATGCGGAATTGAAGCACTGAACAAGAATTACCAGAAGGTTTAGAAGGCTATACCGTTTCACAGCGAGAATTGAGAACTTTCAGAAGTTTTCCGGCGAGAGTTAATTATCCGATATTGTGGTCTGAAACTGATTCTGATTGAAGGGTTTGAATTAGTAAAAGCTTAATAACTGATAGACGATGAAAGAAATGAGAGACTTACTGATTTGATGGAAAAAAACGGTTTTCCGGCGAAAGTCCGGCGAGTTCAAAAAGCTGCTCCGACGAACTGAAAGTAAAGCGGAAGTGAAACTGAAGGTCTGCAGATGAGTTTGAGTCGCGAGAGGGGACTATGGTTGGAGTAATTCAGGATGTGCAGATTTTCGGTTATTAAAACCGATCAACTCATGAATTCAAGTCCATTCAAGACCAAATTGATTGAAGGTGTCGGTGTATCGGTTATTGTCTGAAAAGAACACTCAAACGTTTTTGGACGTTTGGAGACCGATTTCGGTTACAGTAGGCGTAAACCGGTTGATTCATGGTTGAACATAAGATTTAATTGATTCCTAGAACTAACAGAAAACATCAAGTGGCGGAGTGGTTATAAGTGTGCGTGTTAAGTCTTTAGACTCACCCGGCTGACCCGGGTTCGAATCCCGGCAGCCGGTTTTCTTTTTTATTTATTTTATTTTCACTTTTTATTAATTATAATTTTTAAATTCTAATTTGTTTATTAATTATGCATCGTTTAAAATTAAAATTGACATAAATACGCAACGAAACATTTATAACTTGATATTCGATTACAAACGAAGCGGGTTTGAAAAACCCGTTTTTGACAAATGTTACAGTATCCCCTAATTTTAGGAATTTCGTCCCGAAATTTAAGTAGTAGTAGTAGGAAAAAGATGCGGGTATTTTTCGCGCATTGAGTCTTCACGTTCCCAAGTAAACTCAGGTCCCCGTTTCGACTCACAGCGTACCCTAACAATTGGAATGCGACTTCGTCGTAGACGTTTTTCTCCGAAGTCCATGATCTCTACTGGTTTTTCAATAAAATGCATAGATTCATCAATCTGAATATCTTTTAGAGGAATATGGAGGTTCTCATCGGCGAGGCACTTCTTCAAGTTTGATACGTGGAATGTGGGGTGAATTCTGTTGAGTTATTCTGGTAGATCAAGCTTGTATGCTACAGGTCCTACTCTTTCGAGTATCTTGAAAGGTCCTACGTAGCGTGGTGCTAGCTTGCCTTTTTGACCAAAACGAATTACTCCCTTCCACGGTGATACTTTTAAAAGTACATGATCACCAATGTTAAACTCCAAAGGCTTTCGTCGTTTATCTGCATAACTCTTTTGACGGCTTTGAGCTGCTAGAAGATTGTTTCGAATTTGATGGATCTTGTCTTTGGTTTCTTGAATCAATTCTGGACCGGTGATTTGAGCTTCCCCAATCTCGTGCCAACATACTGGAGATCGGCACTTACGACCATATAAAGCTTCAAAAGGTGCCATGCCGATGCTTGAATGATAGTTGTTGTTGTACGAAAATTCAACTAATGGTAGATGAGCGTCCCAATTTCCCTTGAAGTCTATGACACATGCTCGAAGCATATCTTCAAGAGTTTGAATGGTGCGTTCAGATTGTCCATCAGTTTGAGGATGATAAGCGGTACTGAGGTCTAATCGTGTACCCAATGCGGCTTGTACGGCCTGCCATGTTCGTGAAGTGAAACGACCATCACGATCTGAAATAATGCTTAATGGTACACCATGTCGGCTTACGATTTCGCTGATGTAGATACGAGCTAGCTTCTCGTTCTTGAAATCTTCACGGATTGGAATAAAGTGAGCTGATTTTGTAAGACGATCAATGATTACCCATATAGTGTCATACCCACCAGAAGTGCGAGGTAACCCGGTAATGAAGTCCATGGTTATGTTTTCCCACTTCCATACAGGTATTTCAGGTTGGACCAGAAGTCCTGAGGGTCTTTGATGTTCAGCTTTCACCTTGGAACGTGTAAGGCACTTGGAAACAAATACAGCAATATCCTTTTTCATTCCAGGCCACCAGTAGGTGTATCGAAGGTCTTGATACATCTTATCGGCTCCTGGGTGTATAGAGTATCGTGTTTTGTGTGCCTCATTCATAAGGAATTCACGAAGGTTGTTGTGGTCAGGAATCCATATGCGATCTAGATAGTACAGAATACCGTCAGATTTAGTTTCAATTTTAAGTTCAGCTCCACAGGACAGCTCCTTTCGTACGTCGTCTTCCGTTACTGAAACATGTTGGGCTTCTCGAATTTGATCCTTAATGTCAGTTATGATTTGCGAACATAGTAGACGAATGGAGTTCGCATAACCCTTTCGACTGAGTGCATCAGCCACCACATTTGCCTTGACAGGGTGGTACCGAATTTCACAGTCGTAGTCATTTAGAAGTTCGACCCATCTTCGTTGCCTCATGTTTAACTCCTTTTGGTTGAAGATATGTTGAAGACTCTTGTGGTCAGTGTATATTTCACACTTAGTACCGTAGAGATAATGTCTCCATATCTTAAGAGCGAACACAACGGCTCCAAGTTCTTGGTCATGGGTGGTGTAGTTCTTCTCATGAGTTTTGAGTTGTCTAGAAGCATAAGCTATCACCTTTCCTCTTTGCATTAGAACACAGCCTAGTCCTTGCCCGACGCGTCGCAATAAACCACGAAGTCATCACAACCTTCAGGAAGAGTGAGAATTGGTGCATCACAGAGTTTTTGTTTAAGGGTTTGGAAGGCTTCTTCTTGTTTGGGTCCCCATATGAAGGGTTTTCCTTTATGAGTTAAAGCCGTGAGTGGTACAGCAATGCTGGAGAAATTTGAAATGAAACAACGATAATAACCAGCCAAACCAAGGAATGATCTTACTTCGGTTGGTGTACGTGGCGCTTGCCATTCTTGTACTGCTTTGATCTTTGAGGGGTCGACATGTATTCCCTTGTCATTAACAACATGTCCAAGGAATTGTACCTCTTTTAACCAGAATTCGCATTTGGAGAATTTGGCGTAAAGCTTTTCATTCTCTAAGAGTGTAAGGATGAGTCGAAGGTGCCGTTCATGATCAGACTTAGACTTTGAATAAATGAGGATGTCGTCGATGAAGACTATAACAAAACGATCGAGATAGGGTTTGCAGACTCTGTTCATTAGATCCACGAAAACAGCTGGAGCGTTGGTTAAACCAAATGGCATGACCATGAATTCATAATGACCATAACGAGTTCGGAAGGCGGTCTTTGGGACGTCTTCTTCATGTACTCTAAGTTGATGATAACCAGAACGAAGGTCGATTTTTGAAAAACAGCTGGCGCCTTGAAGTTGGTCAAGAAGATCATCAATGCGAGGTAATGGATAGCGATTCTTGATCGTTAACTTGTTGAGTTCTCTGTAGTCGATGCACATGCGAAACGTTCCATCTTTCTTCTTCACAAAAAGGACAGGTGCACCCCAAGGCGATGAGCTAGGACGTATGAATCCTTTGTCAGTCAGCTCTTGCAGTTGACTGGCTAGCTCTTGCATTTCGGATGGGGCTAACCTATAAGGAGACTTTGCAACTGGTGTAGCACCAGGTATAAGATCAATGCGGAATTCGACTTCTCTCAAGGGAGGAAGTCCTGAAATGTCGTCAGGAAAAACTTGCGGGAAATCTTTTACTACTGGGATGTCTTCAAGTTTCTTCTCCATGGTTCCCTTTTTGACGACATGGGTTAAAAATGCGACATAATTCTTGCGGAGATATTTTCGAGCTTGTAGACAGGACACTAATCTGAGCCCTTTCGATGAGGTTTCTCCAAAGATTCGTAGAGTCTGACCGTTTGAAAGAGGAATGCGTATAAACTTTTCGCGGCATACAACTTCAGCCTGATGTTGGCTGAGCCAGTCCATACCGATTATAATGTCAAAGCTTCCCAACTTCATAGGAATGAGGTCAACTGGAAAGTCGTGATCGTTTAAGGTGAGAGTACAATTTCGTATAATAGAGTTTAATGAGATCGGTTTCCCGTCAGCAACTTCTACTGTTATGGATTCCATGAGCTTATCACGATTTTGGTTTAGGATGGGTTCAAACTCTAAGGACACAAAACTTTTATCCGCGCCAGTATCAAAAAACATGGATGCATAACTACCATTGATAAGAAACGTACCGTTAACCACATTGCTGTCAGCTCTAGCCTGGTTAGCGTTGATGTTGAAAGCTCTTCCTCTTGCAGGTGGAGGAGCTTGGTTAGCTTGATTCACCGGATTGGCTTGGGCTTGAGCATGTATAATGTTGATCAAACGTGGACAAGTGTTTCTAAAGTGGCTTGGGTCTCCACAATTGTAGCAAGCCCGCAGAGGTTGCACCATGGGATAGTTGGGTTGGTAGTATGATTGGGCTAAATGTTGGGTAGATGGTAGTAGTAGGGGTTGTTGGGCTTGACCCATTATTTGATGGTGGGTTTGGGTTGAGGGCTAGTGGCGGTTCGTTCGCTGAGGTATACGACAGGTTTGAACAGTGTGACCTACGCGACCACAGCCGGTGCAATGTTGGCAGGGATGATCATGAAAATGATGGTATTGGCAACGGTTGCATTTTGGTAATGGGCCAGAGTATGGCCTTTTATATGGTGCAGGTGAGGGGGCAACTTGGGTAATGGGTGCAGCAGGGATAGGGAAATTGGTTTGTGTGACAGCGAAGTTTCTGGTGTTACGTTTCCTCTTGTTAGCAAACTTAGAGGAGGAGGTGGAATGGTTTGAAGTTTGGCCCTCAACGGGGGCTTTCTTTTTCTCCTCTTTAAATTTACGTTGCGAATTCGATTCTCGGTCAGTTCAGTAGCTAGTTCCATAGCAGCTTCAAGTGTTGCTGGCGAAGTGCTGAGAACTGAATCTTGAATTTTCGAGGGAAGACCTCGAATATAATGCTCGACTAAACGGTAAACTGGGGTGAACAAGTTAGGGACCATCTGATTCAACTCTAAAAACCTCTTGTTGTAGGAAGTATGATCTCCCTCCTTTTGCTTCAATGAATGAAATTCGTCCTCTAACTTTTTAATCTCACTTCTAGGACAGAATTGTCTCGTCATGATTTCCCTTAACTCCTCCCACGTTAAGGCCATTGCATCTTCGATTCCCTTCTTGCCCTTTTCAGTATTCCACCAGGTAAGAGCTACCCCAAATAGTCTCCCGGTTGCGTATCGTACCTTGCGATCCTCGGGACGATCGCAGTTGTAGGAAGGTGTTTTCCATTTCCTCAAACCAGTTGAGGAGAGCAGTGACACCTTCGGTCCCTTCAAATTTCGGAGGATCGCAAGACTTGAAATTTTTATATGAGCACTTGTTGGTAGGAGGGTTGCCGATGTTCTGGTCTCCTTGCTGGGGAGGATTGGTGGGATTTGTGGCGAGAGCTTGTTGTACTTGAACCACAATGTCAGGAAGCACCGCGGCCATTTGTTTTGCGATTTGAGTGGCCAAACGTTCGTGTGACCTTCCTGATCTTCTACCCCCTCGTTGTTGCCTAGCCGACATCTACAGGAATATATATAAGAAGATTGTGAGTTCATGGAGTCTTTTTAGGTGTCATGTGTCTTAAAGAAAATGAAAATAACATAAATATCAATAATGCAACTACATCCATAGGATGTCTTGGGTTTGCTCATGTTGGGCCTCAAATGTCCCCCATACCTTCACCTGTATAGTCATGTGGGCCCCCATGACTATTGGCTTGGTAGGATTCACATTAGTTTTGGCGGTTTAACACTCGCATCACCCGAATGAAAACCACGAAATATGTTTACGAGATGTATGGTCGGAATGTGTCCAGGTGTAGACACAATGACAACTCAAAGTGGGGTTAGCTCACACGACGTTTGGTATAGCATGCTTTGGCCTAATAGGTACTTCGTACTCTCATCGTTAGTCCCCAGGTAGGCAAACTGGTCCTTTATTTTGGATTTATACGAATGCCAAGCCTAGACAGGACGTTCCGACTACCGGTACTTGTACCCTTCCAGTTACTACATGCCCGCCATGAGAACTCACTTTGATGTGATTTGAAAATACAAAAATCATTGTAAAAACGATCATGAAAATGATGTGGTGTGTGCTCTCATGGATGTGATATGTTATGAGAATATGATTCATGATAGGCATTATATAATAGTATGTACTTATGAACATGCTTGCATAACATTGAATGTAACATTAAACATAAAACATATAAACATCATGAAATTTGGCATGTAACACACAAAAATTGTAAAAATTCTAATCAACTATAGTATAGGCTCTAAGGGTCTAATAACATATCCTATATCCCTATAGTCATGGCTCTGATACCAATCTGTCACACCCCGACCCGCAGCGGAATAAGAGTCGGGGCATAATTGGGTTATCACCAAAGCTCATGATATTTACTAATATGTTTCATATTTATTTAAGTCAAAATTACATCCTCAATAATCCAAACATGTTCATACAAATACAAAGAAAAATAATCAACTAAACAATCCAATCTCTAAACCAGTTTATTCTTCTAAGCCAATCCTATGTGTTTCGTGCTGCAGCTGGATCACCTGTATCATGTGTAAAAATGGGGGTTTTTGGGTCAACATAAGTTGGCGAGTGAACCTTGTTAGATAAACATTTATTATTGATTTCTTGTTATCTTTATCAAGGAAAAATTGTGCAATAGTCATATGTGAGCAAATGTAAATAATCATACAATAACAACCACAAACAATAACATACAATAATATACAATAACATATAATAACATACAATAACATATCAACTTGCATGAATATATAACATGAATGAAACTGTATATGTTGGCAACGTCACGTTCACGCTCATAATGTAATGGGGAACGGACGGCCTATGATGAATGTCTGTGCGATCAAGGCTCAATCAAACGGAGCCGATCGTATGTTGGCAACGCCCGGTTCACGCTCATAATGTAATGGGGAACAGCTGAACGCTCATAATGTAATGGGGAGCGGCGGCCTATGATATTGCATGTACTGGAAATAATAAATTAAATCTAAACAATAACCACACAAACAGTTGATACAAGCAGAATACACATTTGTTCATGAATATGATGTATGCACAATGATTTAAATATAATAAAGGGTAAGACACATGATACACCCCCAAAAACGTGATTAAAACGGGGAATTTGTAGAGATTCACTCACATTGGGTGCGTTTGGTTGAAGATGATGAAATGCGCACGAGTTTGGAGGATTGATCAACGAGAATTAACTAACCTAAATAATAACGGAAGGTATAGTAAATGAGTGGATTTTATTAATAATTTTAATAGGATTTTTAGATATATTTTTGTGAGTTTAAGACTATTTTCTATCTTTAAAAACATTATTTTTAAGTATTTTTAATTGATTTTTAAATTAAATAAATAAATAAAAATATATAAAAAAATGTTGACTTTTGCGTTGACCATTGACCGTTAACCGGGACTGTTGACTGTTTGACCGGTTTGTTAGCGTATAAGTGTGTGCCGGGTGAGGCTCGAACACGAGACCTCCCATACGCGTGCACGCAGCTCTACCAACTGAGATACGTGTCTAACCCGAAATAATTTTGTTTTTAATTATATTTATATACTGTTTTAGTTAAATCAAAATTCTTTTATTTTCAAAAAGGGTTTTTAATTATCGAACCGGTGTGTGCAACAGGTCTCGAACCCGGGACCTGTGGGTTGGTATTGCACACAGTCCACCGATGGACTGTGTGTCTAACCTAGTTAATATACCGATTTTTATTATACTTAACATCTACCGTGAGTTAATCCGGTTCAGTTAGAAAAATAAAACATCTTTATTACAGAGCATACGTGTGTGTCAAGGATCGAACTCGCGGCGTGTGATATATGTGCGCACACAGTCCACCGCTGGACTGTGTGTCTAACCCGAGATAATATCCAAATTATATTAAACTTATAAACAACCTAACTTCATCTTCTTCGTTACAATATCACAGACTACGATTACTCTACTGATTCTTGATTAATTCGATTGACAAACATTCAAATGACTAAAATGAAATGGCAGAGAAGATTTCGGAAGTAAACATACCGGAGAAACGATCTATCTCAGAATTCCGGCGAAGTCGTCGGCTCTGTTTTTATGGATTTCGTCTGAGCGGACAGATTAACAATTTTGATTAGCTAGATGTGGAATTGAAGCACTGAACAAGAATTACCAGAAGGTTTAGAAGGCTATACCGTTTCACAGCGAGAATTGAGAACTTTCAGAAGTTTTTCGGCGAGAGTTAATTATCCGATATTGTCGTCTGAAACTGATTCTGATTGAAGGGTTTGAATTAGCAAAAGCTTAATAACTGATAGACGATGAAAGAAATAAGAGACTTACTGATTTGATGGAAAACACGGTTTTCCGGCGAAAGTCCGGCGAGTTCAAAAAGCTGCTCCGACGAACTGAAAGTAAAGCGGAAGTGAAACTGAAGGTCTGCAGATGAGTTTGAGTCGCGAGAGGGGACTATGGTTGGAGTAATTCAGGATGTGCAGATTTTCGGTTATTAAAACCGATCAACTCATGAATTCAAGTCCATTCAAGACCAAATTGATTGAAGGTGTCGGTGTATCGGTTATTGTCAGAAAAGAACACTCAAACGTTTTTGGATGTTTGGAGACCGATTTCTGTTACAGTTGGCGTAAACCGGTTGATTCATGGTTGAACATAAGATTTAATTGATTCCTAGAACTAACAGAAAACATCAAGTGGCGGAGTGGTTATAAGTGTGCGTGTTAAGTCTTTAGACTCACCCGGCTGACCCGGGTTCGAATCCCGGCAGCCGGTTTTCTTTTTTATTTATTTTATTTTCACTTTTTATTAATTATAATTTTTAAATTCTAATTTGTTTATTAATTATGCATCGTTTAAAATTAAAATTGACATAAATACGCAACGAAACATTTATAACTTGATATTCGATTACAAACGAAGCGGGTTTGGAAAACCCATTTTTGACAAATGTTACACCTCATGCTTGACTTACATGATACTTAGAGGTACAAAGTGGATGGTTCATCCTCCACCTCCTACATGATTATGTTACTATGTATATGTATTATGGACTATAATATAATCCTAAAACCGAAACCTTGATGATGACTAAATAATCACCTATCAAGTCATTAAGTTTATCACTAAAGTATGTAGTTCCTTGTCACGATTCTAATAGGTCTCGAACCTATGAAACCATATAAACCCCTTTTCGGGTTGTCATAGTGTCAAGAACAAGTGCTATGTCTTTGTGAATACTTTCATACATGATACTTTAATTCTCCTTTCCGTAATCTCGCTCGAATACTCCAAGTCTACCGTTACACTCATAACTAATACCTAAGTTCTTCTTGTAGAAGGACAAGGTGCCAAACTCTAAATCAACACAACAAAGCTCCCGGGATTTCTTAAGTGGAACGCTTAGCAAAATTGTGAGTACACTTGACCCATTTACCGTTTTAACCACTTTTGGGTTGTAACATGTTTACATATCAAAATACACTTATCACAAACTCATGCTTTACATGCTCCATCCTTATACATGAATACTTGTTATGCCTAGATACATGCTCGTTTATACATGCTTGATCATTAACTTAGCTAGCCCAACTTATCATATATAGCGCTATACGAGTAGCACACCGCCCGTTGGGTTATGTTAAGATTCTAATACTTACTTTAGTCTTGTCGCTCTTGTGACAAGGGAAGCTCGATCTCGTTAAAACTTTTGTGGAAACTCGGGGTTTGATCTAGTATTGCATGATTAGTATGAACCTTGCTTACAATTACATGTGGATTCGAGTTATACATTTTATACTTATGCTATGTAATCACAAAACTTGTGTACTCGCCTTTGCCTTTGCATTGAACTCGTATTTTTAACATGTTACATGTTGATGAAGCTTTTCCATGAAATTGGAGTAGAGATGCTGCTTAGATACACATATAGACGTTAGGTTTATGAAATGTTGTATCAAATATTGACTTGTTATTGTTGTATTTGATTTCAAATGATGTACTTGACAATGTTATTATGAGTGAAACATAGGTTTTGTTTAAATATTGTCACCAATAGTATTTATGAGCAATGAGCAATCTCGTTTTCGTCTCATCCCGATGTTTCCGACATCGGTTGGGGTGTGACAGATTGGTACCAGAGCCATAACTATAGGGAATTAGGTAGAATTGCCATGTTCGACCTAGTCTATAGTTTAAGTGTCCATTTTGACCATTCTTATATCATGCTTAAAACTTTATGCTTCCTCGTTGCTTTTTCTTATCTTTTGGTCTTAAAATTTACATAATGTCTTTCCTAAGACATTTTACACAATACACTTGAAGACTTGAAAACACTCATGATGCAAACGAGGCGATTTTCACCAAAACAGGTCCAATGACTTACAATTTTTGGTGAAACCCCTCATTCCGCGCATTCGATTTTACACAAAGTTATACCATCAAGTTAGGAGTGATATCCACACCTTGATGGAAACTTCCATTTCATACTCTAGTGGATCTTACAAACGAGTCGGAATATGCTCCTCGTTTAGTAAGAAACAACCACACTTAGGGTACGGAATCTTCAAGTTAGGGGTGAAACCCGCACCTTGTCGATTAAGTCCCATTCCTTGATTTTTGCTCTCGCCAAAGTTTCGATTTTCTAATCGATTAGAGAAGTGTAGTAACTGGAAGGGTAAAATACCGTTAGTCGCTTCTCGATGAGAGTATTTTACCTATAGGCCAAAGCACGTTTCTATAATTAGAAAGGATCTTCGATTCACTTTGGAATTGTCGACGTTTCTCTACCCGAAACAATCCCATGTTTTATTGAGCCAATCTTTTATGTTATCTCAATTTATATGGGATTTTATACTTGTTACCTTATTCGTTTCGAACCGTTACACATTTCGCACGTTTATTGCAATAAAAAACAATGCTAATCCTCGTGAACACACTAAATTTATACTCCTTATTCGCATTTACACGTGATTATACATGCCATACTTGATACTTTCATGCAAATTTTGTGGACTATACTTGATGAACCCATGCAATCTATTGAGAACCATGCTTGAACCTTATACATGCTTATTCATACACAACTTGTTTATTTTCCATATTATGATCAAGTCTCATCCCTTTTCTTTTATGTTGAACTCTAGATGAATTCTTCTAACTCATCCAAGAAATCCATAAGGTCCAACAAGGGTTCCAACAACAACAACAACAATGAAGACTCCATCTCCAAGCAAGAACTCATCGGTCTTGTCGCCGAGCAAATGGCCGATCAAATGGCCCGTGTCATACCCGATATCGTTAGCCAGCTTCAAACCATCCATACCGAAGGCACACCCAAATCCTCTGCCGACTCTAAGACCGACAACCCCAAAGCATCCTTCCAATTCAAGCATTTCATGGCTTGTAAACCGGTAGAATTCACTGGCATGGACGGTGTCACCGCCATGATCAATTGGTTTGACGCAATGGAGCTTTCCTTTCTTCAGGGCGGGTGCCCTGATGAGCTTCGAACCCTCAACGCTACCAAGGTCTTTCGTCAGAGAGCCCTCGAGTGGTGGACTACGGAACGTAACAAGCGTGGCAACGAAGCAGCCCACGCTTTCACTTGGGAAGAGCTCAAGCAGCTTATGAGAGATAAGTTATGTCCTCCCCACGAGACCCAGAAGCTCGAAAACGAATTCTGGAACCTCACCCAGCAGGGGAGCGATGCTGAAGGACTGATCGCTCGCTTCAAACAATTGAGTATCGTCTGTCCTGGACAGGTGGATACGGTTCCCAAAGCGATAGCTAAGCTTATCCGTTCGCTTTCGCCTGTGATCATGAATCACGTGGCCGCTGCATGCCCCAAAACCATCGAAGAAGCCTATAGCACCATCATAGAGCTTAACCACAACTGCATCCTTCAGGGGGCCTACGATAAGGTTCCTACGAAGCATACGCACCAAGCCGCAGCCAACGCCACCACCACTACCGAATCACCTCCCCCTCAAGCCATAAAGAACCCCATCAAGAACAAGAAGCGGAAGGCTCCTGTTCAAAACAACGTGGTCGTCACTCCGCCTACCCCTACACCTCTAAATGCCATCTCCTCCACCCAAAACAACGATCCACCCAAACGAAACTACACCGGCACTTGGCCGAAGTGTGATCGTTGCACCTATCACCACCTCCCTAATACCCCGTGTCGGAAATGCGCCAACTATAACAGGATAGGGCATTTCGCTAGCCATTGTTGCCAAACCCAAAGCTACCAAGCCATTGTCCCTAACCCTAACCCAAACCAAACTCAACCCCAACGCCAGAATGCTCCGGTGCGAGCATGTTACAAGTGTGGTGATCCCAACCACCTCGCCAATGTTTGTCCTATTCTCAACCGGCAGCACCAGCATCAGCAGCAGCAGCAGCCTGAGCTTGCAAAGGGGCGAGCTTTCATGCTTACCTCCGCTCAAGCCCAGAGCTATAATGACGTCATTACTGGTACGTTCCTTGTGAACCATACTTATGCTACTTGCCTATTTGATACTGGCGCCGATAGGAGTTTTGTATCGCTGGAATTTGAACCTTTGCTTAAGTGTGAACGATCTAAAATGCCTAATCCTTTCGCTGTCGAAGTCGCTAATGGTAAAACCATCTCTGTTTATTCTGTTCTTTCTGGTTGCTCTTTGATTCTTAACGATCAGTCGTTCTCCATTGACCTCATTCCCATGCAAATGGGTAGTTTCGACATCATAGTAGGCATGGATTGGCTTATGTGAGTTCGTGCCGAAGTTGTTTGTTCCGAAAAGTTCATTCGCCTCCCTCTTCCTCAAGGTGATTCCCTACACGTCTATGGCGTAAAACCTTCTAAAGGTCTCAAGCTTATGTCGTGCATCAAGGCGAACAAGTACTTGCGTAAGGAGTACTTTGCCTTTCTCGCCCATGTTGTGGAAAAGAAAGACAAAGGTCCGAGCATAAGTGATGTTCTAGTCGTTTGTGAATTTCCTTCTGTTTTCCCTGAGGATCTTCCTGGTCCTCCGCCTCCTCGAGCTGTCGATTTTCGTATTGATCTTATCCCTGGCGCAACTCTTGTTGCGAAAGCTCCCTATCGTCTAGCACCCTCGGAGATGCAAGAGCTATCAAGCCAACTTCAAGAGCTTCTTAATAAAGGTTTTATACGCCCTGGTACTTCCCCGTGAGGCACTCCCGTTCTCTTCGTTAAAAAGAAAGATGGATCATTCCGCATGTGTATTGACTATCGTGAGCTCAACAAGTTTACAGTCAAGAACCGTTATCCACTTCCTCGTATTGACGATCTCTTTGATCAATTGCAAGGCGCGAAGTGCTTTTCAAAGATTGATCTCCGTTCTGGCTATCATCAACTTCGGGTTTCCAAAGAAGATGTACCCAAAAACGCGTTTCGCACACGTTACGGACACTACGAGTTCGTGGTCATGCCTTTTGGGTTGACCAACGCACCTGCAGTGTTTATAGATCTCATGAACCGCGTGTGTAAGCCTTTTCTCGATCATTTTGTCATTGTATTCATCGACGATATCCTAATCTACTCCAAGACGAAAGAAGAGCACGGACGACATTTGCGTCTCATTTTTCAGCTTTTGCAAACCGAATGTCTTTATGCCAAATTCTCCAAGTGTGAATTTTGGCTAAAGGAGGTTCAATTCTTAGGTCACACCGTCAACGAACTCGGTATACACGCTGACCCTGCAAAGATAGAAGTTGTGAAGAATTGGTTACACCTAAGCCGCCCTCTAAAATTCGTTCATTCCTTGGCCTAGCTGGGTATTATCGTTGTTTCATCTCGAATTTCTCCAAGTTTGCCGTTCCTTTGACTTCGTTGACTAAAAAAGATAAACCTTTTGTTTGGGGTCCCAAACAAGAGGAATCTTTCCAAACGCTCAAGGACATGCTTTGTAATGCTCCTATCCTCACTCTCCCCGATGGGAACAACGATTTCGTCATGTATTGCGATGCCTCTAACCAGGGTCTTGGTTGCGTTCTCATGCAACAGGACAAAGTAATCGCTTACGCGTCGAGACAACTCAAAATTCATGAGAAATATTATACTACTCACGACCTTGAACTTGGTGCAGTTGTTTTTGCATTAAAGATTTGGCGACACTACCTTTACGGTACGAAGTGTACGGTCTTCACCGACCACAAGAGCCTTCAACATATCTTTGATCAAAAGGAACTCAACATGCGTCAACGTCGTTGGGTAGAATTGTTAAACGACTACGACTGTGATATTCGCTACCACCCTGGAAAAGCGAATGTCGTGGCCGATGCACTTAGTCGTAAGACTCATGTTAGGAGTGTTCGTTGCTACCAAATCGTGGGAAAACTCAATGAGTTGATTCGACAAGCACAATTTACCGTCATTAACGAGGGTAACCTCGATAGTGAATTGAATTGTGGAGTTGAAAACCCGCTCGAAGCTAAACCTGATGGTATTCTTTACTACCATAGTCGTATCTGGATTCCCGATCGTCTCAATCTTCGGTCTACTTTGATGAATGAAGCCCACAAATCCTGGTACTCTGTTCATCCTGGCGCTGATAAGATGTATCATGATTTACGTGCATCCTATTGGTGGCCTGGGATGAAACGTGATATCGCTCTTTACGTATCCAAATGTCTTACATGCTCCAAGGTCAAGGCAGAACATCAACGTCCATCTGGTTTGCTCGAACAACCAGAAATCCCTGTTTGGAAATGGGAGAGCATAGCCATGGATTTCATCACGAAATTGCCTCGTACTTCGTCTGGTCCTGACAGCATTTGGTTATCATCGATCGTTTGACCAAATCCGCGCACTTCCTCGTTATTCGTGAAGATTACAAAGTCGAGAAATTGGCTCGTATCTACACGGATGAAATCATTAGTCGCCACGGTACTCCTCTTGATATTATCTCTGATCGCGATGCTCGTTTCACCTCTCGCCTTTGGCAAACTTTTCAATCCGCCCTTGGCACTCAGCTTAATCTTAGCACCGCTTTTCATCCTCAGTCTGATGGTCAAACCGAGCATACTATCCAAACCTTGGAGGATATGCTTCTGTCATGCGTAATCGATTTTGGCGGCAATTGGGATTCGCACTTACCCTTGGTTGAATTCTCGTACAACAATATTTATAACGCTAGTATTCAAATGGCTCCATTTGAAGTATTGTATGGTCGTAAGTGTCGTTCGCCTATTTGTTGGCACGAGATTGGAGACGTACAAGTTACCGGTCCCGAGCTAATCAAGAGACAACGGACAAGATCTTACAAATACGTGATAATCTCCTCAAAGCACGAAGCCGACAAAAGAGCTACGCTGACAAAAGACGCAAGCCCTTGGAATTTAATATAGGTGATCATGTACTTCTCAAGGTATCCCCTTGGAAAGGCGTTGTCCGTTTTGGTAAGAAAGGCAAACTCGCTCCTCGCCACGTGGGTCCTTTCAAAATCTTGGAAAGGATTGGCAAAGTAGCATATCGACTGGACCTACCTCAAACGCTCACCAATGTTCATCCCGTTTTCCATGTTTCAAATCTCAAGAAATGTCTAGCCGAAGAAGGACTTCAAGTTCGCTCGAAGATCTTCAAATCAATGAGACATTGCATTTTGTGGAAAAACCGGTCGAAATCATGGACCGAGGAGTCAAGCAACTAAGGCGCAGTCGAATCCCTATCGCAAAAGTCCGTTGGGAAGGGAAACGTGGCACCGAGTTTACTTGGGAACTCGAAAGGGATATGAAGACTAAGTATCTGCATCTCTTCGTTGCATCTTCCTAAATTTCGAGGCGAAATTTCCTAAAGGAGGGGAGACTGTAACGCCTCGCGTTTTCCTTACTTTCTATTTATAGCAATCTCGTGTTGTAATTCTATTTTTGGAAGTCTTTGTATTCGTACTTCTCATTTCGTTGTAATCGTTGTAATTGAGACTTCAATCGTAATAGAAATATACGCTTTGTCCCTATACTTGTTATGCATACTCATACAATACTTATACATGATACCCATACTTGAATACGTGAGATACTTGATAATACGCAACATTCATACATAATACATACTTGCTACATGATACCTATACTCTATCTCGATCATGTTAAACTTGCATGCACATTATGATATGTTACATGGCCTTATGATACTTAACAAGTCCATAAAATATCTTAAATAATCACTAAAACCCGTCACTTTTGAGTTAAACAACAAAAATCAATTTTTCAACCCGGCTAAGTTCCTTACGGACCGCAAGGGTGTAGCCTTACGGTCCGTAAGGCAAACTGGGCGGGCAGAAAGTGTTTTAGCTCGCGAAAATGCACGGATCCACACACAACCACTTCACCCAATCACCTCTAAACCTCCTTTAGTCACCTCCTATCAACCCTGATTCACCCCTTATAAATACCACTTCATTTCCAAGCCATTTTCCACTTTCACAACATCCTAATCTCATCAAAATCACTCTCAAATCATCTCAAGAGCACTCATAATCAGAATTTTCGGGCAGATTGTACCACCTTCACCAAAGTGAGCATAACTTGCTCAAAACTTGGTCTTTCCCTTGATTCTTCTTCCTACATACTTAGATAATCTTTGAGTTGAATTCCTAGGGTTCTCTATGGAGAATCCGGATCTGGAAATACCCCGAAAATGTCCATAAACTTTATGTTTGTTTTCAAAATCTTTTAAAACTTGTTTATGTTCATCCAACTTGAGTTTATCTCATCTCAAACCTATATCCGAATGCTTACAACACTTCTTGTGGTTGGTTAGGCTAAAAAACAAGGTTGAGACATGCCAACATGAGGATTTATCCTTACAAACTTTCTGTTTTCATAGAGCTTCAAAGCTCACAAGTGGTGCAAGTTCATAACTTGTTCATGTGTGTCCATCATGGTTAGCCTTGGCTATCCTAAACTTTGAGACCACACATCACTTGATGTTTTCCATCATTACCTCAAGTAGTTTACTAGTACTAAAGTGTCACAACCCCGACAAGCCATTGACGTGTGTCCTTGTGTGCTCTCCGGGTTGTATTCACTTGGCTACTTGATATCATGGTGACACACATTATATTCTTGTCAATTACATTCTTGTTTATATTCTTGTTCTAGTACCCTCCTTGTTACCTTTGGTGACTTGTGAAGTGGTGAACATCATAAGAGGTTCCAAAGTGGATGGTTAAGCCTCCCGCCTCATGCTTGACTTACATGATACTTAGAGGTACAAAGTGGATGGTTCATCCTCCCACCTCCTACATGATTATGTTACTATGTACATGTATTATGGACTATAATATAATCCTAAAACTGAAACCTTGATGATGACTAAATAATCACCTATCAAGTCATTAAGTTTATCACTAAAGTATGTAGTTCCTTGTCACGATTCTAATAGGTCTCGAACCTATGAAACCATATAAACCCCTTTTCGGGTTGTCATAGTGTCAAGAACAAGTGCTATGTCTTTGTGAATACTTTCATACATGATACTTTAATTCTCCTTTCCGTAATCTCGCTCGAATACTCCAAGTCTACCGTTACACTCATAACTAATACCTAAGTTCTTCTTGTAGAAGGACAAGGTGCCAAACTCTAAATCAACACAACAAATCTCCCAGGATTTCTTAAGTGGAAAGCTTAGCAAAACCGTGAGTACACTCGACCCATTTACCGTTTTAACCACTTTTGGGTTGTAACATGTTTACATATCAAAATACACTTATCACAAACTCATGCTTTACATGCTCAATCCTTATACATGAATACTTGTTATGTCTAGATACATGCTCGTTTATACACGCTTGATCATTAACTTAGCTAGCCCAACTTATCATATATAGCGCTATAGGAGTAGCACACCGCCCGTCGGGGTTATGTTAAGATTCTCATACTTACTTTAGTCTTGTCGCTTTTGTGACAAGGGAAGCTCGATCTCGTTAAAACTTTTGTGGAAACTCGGGGTTTGATCTAGTATTGCATGATTAGTATGAACCTTGCTTACAATTACCATGTGGATTCGAGTTATACATTTTATACTTATGCTATGTAATCACAAAACTTGTGTACTCGCCTTTACCTTTGCATTGAACTCGTATTTTTAACATGTTACAGGTTGATGAAGCTTTACCATCAAATTGGAGTAGAGATGATGCTTAGATACACATATAGATGTTAGGTTTATGAAATGTTGTATCAAATTTTGACTTGTTATTGTGGTATTTGATTTCAAATGATGTACTTGACAATGTTATTATGAGTGAAATATGGGTTTTGTTTAAATATTGTCGCCAATAGTATTTATGAGCAATGAGCAATCTCGTTTTCGTCTCATCCCGATGTTTTCACCATCGGTTGGGGTGTGACAGTCCACCTCTCGATCGTTTTAGGAGAAAGTTCTTCATTCTTGCCCTTCTTACGGTGCTTTCTCGATCGTCCACCTTTTGAGGAAGTGGGTTGGGTTTGGGGGATGTTTTCGGTTTCAGGTATGTTTTGGGTTTGGGGGAAATGGTGGTGCGGAATAGTATCCAAAAAACCGGGAAGCGGTGGAGGCGTTGTCGGATGAGGGAAGGCTGAGGTGCTAGGTGGCATCGGATAACACCCAATCTCACCCGTTCGCGGCTCTCTTCGGTATCATTCTTCTTGCTCATTTTTTGCTAAATTAACCTAAAACGGATTGTTGGGGTCCCACGCGTTTTGATTGTTGGGAAACATTGTGTGAGTATGATAAGATTTATAAAATTTATAGAGAATAGATGGAAATTTGAGTAAAATAGGTAGGATATATGTAGTGTGAAATTTTAAAACTAAAAGTTATTTTATTTAAATTGTTATCGTTTGCAATGGTCAAGTGATGGGGGCACAAAAAACGAGCCATTGGCGCTCGTTATCAGGCTGGCGAAGTGTCAATGGCGCGCCTCTACGGCGCATGGGAATTGGCATAGGGGAGCCAAAGGGCGCTAACGAGTCTGACGTGGCAGGGGCGGTATACCACACCCCCTGGCCTAATAATAATAATAATAATAATAATAATAATAATAATCTTTCAAACTATAAGAGTAAAGTACAGTTTCAGTCTTCGGGGTTACACCCAATCACAGGTTCAGCACTCATTTGAAAAAAAAATCAAAAGTCAGGTCCTTGTGGTTGTCGATTGCTCGCAATCAGGTCCCTGGGGTCAACGTCTGTTTGTTGACTTGAGCATTTATGTCCTTTTACTATGAAAACGAAGGGCAATATATTAATTAAATGGATCATTTTGTCAATCAATATATTAATTAATATAAAGGGTTATTTATTGATAATAATTTTAATGATTATTGCTATATAATAAGTTTTTTTTGCTTATATCTTATATATTTAATATTTCTTTTCTTAACTTTTTCTTTTCTTTTTCTGCTAATTAATAACTATTTAATATTAAATTGATTCAACCATGTATAACACACAAGTTTCTAACCTATTAAAAATTAAAATAATAAAGTAAAATGTTATAATTTATGTAATACACAAGTTTCTAACTCAATAATAAATAAATAAAACAAAGTAAAATGTTATAAATAGTATATAATACATTAAATTTCATTTTTTTCACTGATAATTGTGTGTTAATTGATTAAATTATTTGTATTTAAGCCGTGTTGTATATGTGTTTATTCAATCTTGCAATGTACAAGTTTTTAACGATATAACTTTTTCTTACTTAATATATAAAATTATATATTATTCAGACCGTGTAATACACGGGGTTCTAACCTAGTAATATAACTATAATAAGAACATAAAAAAACATTGTAACGTTAGTATGTTTATTTATCTTGTTTTCTTTTTTTCATTCTATTTTTTTAATATATTATTTAACTAAGTTAGAACCCCGTGTGTCACACCCCGACCCGTAGCGGAATAAGAGTCGGGGCATAATTGGGTTATCACCAAAGCTCATGACATTTACTAATATGTTTCATATTTAATAAAGTCA
Source organism: Scalesia atractyloides (assembly GCA_947069175.1). Lineage (NCBI taxonomy): Eukaryota > Viridiplantae > Streptophyta > Magnoliopsida > Asterales > Asteraceae > Scalesia > Scalesia atractyloides. The sequence continues at coordinate 26,974 of CAMTDV010000103.1, read as the reverse complement.
AAGTTACATTTCCAAAAAATCCAAACATGTTCATTTAATACAAAGAAAATAAACCAACATAACAATCCCAACTCTAAATCGTTTTATTCTTCTAGTCCAAGTCCTATGTGTTCCTAGCTGCTGCTGGTTCACCTGTATCATGTGTAAAAAATGGGGGTTTTTGGGTCAACATAAGTTGGCGAGTGAACCTTATTAGATAAACATTTATTAAGGAATTACCTGTTAGTTTATCAATGAAAAATTGTGCATAATCATAGATGAGCAAATGTAAATAATCAAGCAGTAGCAAATAGCAGTCACAACTATATCATACAATAACATATGACAGCATACATGAACATACCAACATCATACTATAAATAACATAAATGAAACTGTGCGATCAAGGCTCAATCAAACGGAGCCGATCGTATTGCATGTACTGAAAATGAAAATGTCTGTGCGATCAAGGCTCAATCAAACGGAGACGATCGTATGTGGGCACGCCAGGTTCAACCTCATAATGAAATGGGGAACATGCTCAACGCTCATAATGTAATGGGGAGCGGCGGCCTATGAAATTTCATGTACTGAAAATAATAAATTGCATCTAACAATACAACATAAACAAATTGAATACACATGTTCATGATATGATGTATGCACAATGGTTTAACTATAATATATATACAAAGACACATGATACACCCAAAAACGTGATTAAAACGGGGAATTGTAAAGATTCACTCACATTGGGTGCGTTGGATTGGAGATGGTGATATGCGCACGAATTAGATGAGCGGAACAACGAGGATTACTAACCTAAATAATAACGGAAAATATATATTAAATGAGTGGATTTTATTAAGGATTTTAATGAAATTTTTAGATATATTTTTGTGAGTTTATGGCTATTTTCTATCTTTAAAAATGTTATTTTTTAGTATTTTTAATTAATTTTTTTAAATTAAATTAAATAAATAAAAATATAAAAAAAAATTGTTTATTTTGCGTTGACCGTTGACCGTTGACCTGTTGACTTGTTGACCGGTTCGGTCAGGAACATGGTTTGCGCTGGGTGAGGCTCGAACCCGAGACCTCCCGTACGCGTGCACGCAGCTCTACCAACTGAGCTACGTGTCTAACCCGAAATAATCTTGTTTTTAATTATATTTATACACTTATTCATTTTAACCGAAATTCTTTTTAATTTCAAAAACATTTTAATTCAACGGACCGGTGCTAGTGACGGGTTTCGAACGCGCGACGTTTGGCTCATTGTTGCACACAGTCCACCGCTGGACTGTGTGTCTAACCTGGTTATTATCGCAGTTTTTATTATACTTAACAACTAACTGAGTTAGCCCGGTTTAGTTTTTAAACAAAAAGGCATTTTATTATATGAGGAGTGCGTATAGCAGGAATCGAACTCGGGACGTGCGTTTGTATTTTGCACACAGTCCACCGCTGGACTGTGTGTCTAACCCGTTCATTTTACTAGTTTTAAATATACTTATAACTTAGTTAGCTTCGTCTTCTTCATTCAAATTACAGTCAACTGATTTACTAATTCGTTCCTTGTGTTTACGATTTACAGACATTATTAAAGCTTAAATGAAAAGGCAGAGACGGTAATTAGAGGTGAACATACCGATGAACGGTTTATTTCAGATTTCCGGCGATGTGTCGGTTCCTGTTTTTATGCTCTTCAACTGAACAAGATAATTAACTATTTTGATTAGTCGAATGTGGAATTGAAGTGATAAACAAACCTTAACGATGTGTTTGAAGACCCTTACCGTTTCACAGACGGAATTAGAAATTTTCAGGGGAGTTTCGGCGAACTGGAATTAGTTGAATACAGCGCCTGAACTCGATTTCAATTGAGAAGTTTAAGTTAGAAATAGTCTAATAATTGTTGAACTGCAATAATATTGAGAGAATTACCGTTTGAGGATGAATACGGTTTTCCGGCGGGATTTGCAGAAAATTCCAGCGAACTGATTTAAGCGTTCTGATGGTCTGAAAATGTGACGAAAATGAAATGGAGTATAGTTATGACGTTTCTGAATCGCGAGAGTGATCTTGGGTTGAAGTATTCAGGATTTGATTGCTTTTCGGTTATGAAGACCGATAATGATGAGACTTGATGCTCAATCAATTCTGAATTGATTAAAGACATCGGTTCATCGGTTATGAACGTGAATACGCGAGAAATCAAACGATTTGACGATTGTTTTGCCGTTTTCCGTTTCTCAGTTGGCGGAACCGGTTTAACCTAGTCTGTATATAAATCTCATTTGTTTCCTAGAGATAACAGAAAACACAAAGCGGCGGAGTGGTGATGTGAGTGTGTGTTAAGGCGTTGACTTTTTATCAAATATAATTTTTATAGTTTAGTCTATTTATTAATTATGTATCGTTTTATATATAAATAATCATAAATATTCAATGTAACTTTTATAACTCGATATTCGATTACAAAACGGAGCGGGTTTTGAAAACCCGATTTTTTTACAAATGTTACACCGTGTAATACACAGGTTTGTATATATGCAATTTTATATAATAAATAATAAAAAATATATATATATTTAAAAAAACTCGTGTATTACACGTGTTAAAGAAAATATAATGTCATATTTTAACACATAAAATCGTCAAGATTTATATTTTAAAAATGAGCTTTGATGTACTATTTACTTTATAACATTTTACTTTGTTGTTTTATTTTTCATTAGGTCAAAAACACATGTATTACATGGGGTTGAATCCCATTCATATGATATATTCAAATTATGATATACAATAATTTTAGTTAGTTTTATACACAATCTTGCTTATTTGTTAAATCTTTCATAAAACATTCGTCTCAAATTTGTATTCAAAGGAGTTTACGGTACAAAAAGGTCGAGATTGATCCTCACGTTTTTATATATTTCATCTTTTTTATGAATTATACCGTAAAACCGGAAATTAAATTCTCTTTGAAAGGAGTTTAGAATTGTTATATTTAAAAATCATGTTTTTTTTTCTAAATGTTGATGCAATGTGCGATAAATGATGGATTTAAACCAATTATAACAGTACGCCTAACATTATAAAGGTGAAATTAAGTTGTCTAGATTTGACATTTGAAAGAATTGTGTGACTATAATGGTGAATCCAAACCATTATAGTGATGCGTCTAAAAACACTTATAATTTGATATAAGCATATGTCCCGGACCTAGAATAATTATTTAATTCTACTGAAAAAAAAACAATAATCATCAAACGGGAACCTTTGATTCCTAATTTATCAAAATTTCGTAACACTCGGGATATAACTTTATGATTATATAAATAAACAAAAGTTTATCCTTATCTAAATTTTATTTAAAATTATTTATAGAAAAACCTATTTATTCTTATCTAAATTTTCGTTTAAAATTATTATTATTATTTAATATGTGAGATAAATAGAAAATAAAGAGAGAAACCATCCGAAAATGACTCGTGTCCAAAAAAAATTAATTTATTACTATAGGAAAATACAATCATACTTTGAAAGATAATTAGATATTGAAGTTTAGAAAGAGTGAAAGATAATTGGATATTGAACTTTTAAAAACAAAAAATAGCAAATAAAAAAGAAATTAATTAGAAAGAGAGCTCAGCATTTAATTTTAACATCGTTCAGTTTTACCAAACTAACCCTCACACAATCTCCTAAATTAACTTTTGGAAATATGATGCAAGACCTAAATTCTCATGAGGGTGCACCGTTTTTTTTAAAGTAAACTTCATTCACAACAAGCCAGTCCAAACCGGGCCGACCCAAAAACAACTACCAGATTACATATTTACAAAGGAAACCCAATCTTCCAAGCTAATCCCTTTATGTTTAGATCTATTTGAAAACCAAAGGAAACCTAAAGCTTTAACTTCAGTTAAAATACTATCAATCTTAACCGGTCTGTTAGCAAAAACCAACTTGTTCCTCGCACGCCAAAGGCTCCAGCAGACTATGATAACAATACCGTACACCGCCTCCTTCTTCTTAGCCGAGGCCGAAAGGGACTTATGAATTCCAAGAAGGTCTTTGATCGAGTAAGCGTAAATAAAAGGGTGCACCGTTTGATCTTGCTTCATGAACTTTTGACCAGATTATTTAGTCACACAATTAACTCATTTGGACTGTTCATAGACCATTAACCACATGTCACACGCAGGTGGCACAATTCACCGCATTGCTTTTTTATTAATAATAATAATTATAATAATAATAATAATAATAATAATAATAATAATAATAATAATAAAATAATAATAAAAGAAAAACAGAATTCAAAGTTTGTGACTAAAATAAAGAAATAGTTTTTTTTTTAAATAAAGAAATATAAAGTTAACTGTTTCTATCTATGTCCTCAATTAATATTATCTATCTATTCTATCTATATATAGATATAATAAAGTAAACCATTAGAGAACATGTGTCATTCATTAAGCTATTTATTTTGTTGTTTTCTCGCCTTTTCCTCCTCCTTAATTATCTCCTACTTTATTATAAATACATATTTTTATATAATTAAAGATATTCATTATCCTCTCCTTAAGTATCTCTTACTTAAAATTATAAATACATGTTTTTATATAATTAATTATATTCATTATCCCCTCCTTAATTATCTCCTACTTAATTATAAATACTTATTTTATAATAAAAATATTCATTATATATAGATATTAATAAATGATAAGACTAAAATTAAAAGATATATAAAAATAATCTATTCACTTCACATAAAATCATCTTTAAATTATATATATATATATATATATATATATAATATTAATACATTCGATTTTCATTCTCTACCGACTTTTTTTTAATTCCTCTTATCCTCACTTATTTGAATGACATATATCATTCCTACATATTTTTGTGTGTTCTTTTAGCTAATAACCATCTAAATAGTAAATCCATATAATTAATACAAATGGATCGTTTTGTCAATCAGTATATTGATTAATATAACGGGTTAATTATTAATAATAATTTCAATGATTATTGTTATATAATTATTTTTTTATTTTTTTTGCTTATCTCTTATATACTTAATATTTCTTTTCTTAATTCTTTGTTTTATTTTTTTCTGCTTATTAATAACTATCTAGTATTAAATTGATTCAACCACGTATAACACACAAATTTATAACCTATTAATAAATAAATAAATAAAGTAAAATGTTATAATTTATGTAATACACAAGCATCTAACTTAATAATAAATAAAAAAAGTAAAATGTTACATCAAAGTGTATTTTTTTTCCAAAAATATATATTGATAATTATGTGTGTTAATTGATTACATTATTTGTATTTAAGCCGTGTAATACACGTGTTTATTCAATCGTGCAATGTACGAGTTTTTAAAGATGTAACTTTTTTTATTACTTGGTGTATAAAATTATATTTATTCAGCCCGTGTAATACACGGTGTTCTAACCTAGTATATATGTATAATATATAGAAAAAATCGTGAGATAGTTGGCAATTAGGTTCCAAGATATTTAATCCTAAGATGCGTATTTTTAAATAATGATAAACAGATTATTTTGATCAGTATTTTATTGCCAGAAGATGATCATGGCATCCTAAATTAGAGTTGTAACTTATAATACAAGCTGTATCATAACTAGCTAGATTAGAATTAAAATAATGAACATGTGAGTGTCATGTAACCTATAATACATATTCATTGGAATACATACACGTTTATAATAAACTAGTAATTTTATTTGTTGTGCGTTGTTGTGGCGTCAAAACGTATAATAATTCGAATTTATATCGTCGAATGAAAAGGTATTGTACATTTGACCCGACTCATTTCCAAATAAAATTTACGTCCAAACGTAGACCAACTAAAAACGTACGAAAAACATGAAGATGTAATATCGTTTACCCGAATCGTATCCTAAAAATTCACGTTATAATGTAACTAACTTGAATTTATGTTGACACGTACATAAAAATAAGCACTTCTGAAATTAGTGTTTTTTAGTTAAAGAAAAAAGTATGGGGTAAACTAGAAACTTTAAAAACTTAAGGGGCTAAAATGATATTTTACAAAGTTTTACAATGTTAAAGATTTTTAAATGCCAATGTTGAAAATTGAAGGAAATTTTTTTACTATTCATCATTTCACGCCTTTTTATTATATAGAGAAAGTGTATCGTACAATTTGCCTTAACGGACGAGCGTACGCTGTGACAAATCGCATATATGAAAAGGTGCGTACGTAAAAACGGAAAGATCGCATGTTGGTTACATTGTACAAATCGCATGGAATGTGGATAACATTTTCGCATGTTGTATGTATTTGTTCAAATTGCATGTTGAATAATTAAGTCGCGTTGGAAATACAATCGCGTACCAACGTACGTTAAGCGCAATTGTACGTTAACATCTCCCTTATTATATATATCTTAATTACTTAATTAATAATTATAAGAATTGTACTATTGAAACTTATAGTAACATGTATCCGATTTTATAATAGTCTCATCAATAATCAAAATAACTAAATTATCAGATTTAATAATAGGCCCATCTTAAATATATGGCAAATTGGAAATAAATAATCTCACTTAACTCAATTTGGCCGATAATAATCCCAAGTCAGTTATTGGCCAATATAATCCGAACTGGTCAAGTTTTGGCCAAAAATAGTCTGCCGTTAAAAATAGTTTAACGAAGTTAAGTTTTTTTCCGAATTACAAACCGATGTTTTAGGGCTTTTGACCAGAACGAGGATACGAGTCAATTGATGTAAAAATTACCTCGAAATACTGCCCCAACCCACGAAAATGGTGCTTCAATTCGGGTGTTTAAACTTTCAATTAACAAAAATCAAGCCATCTCGAGCACAATTTCGAGGTAATTTTTACATCAATCGACTCGTATCCTCGTTCTGATCAAAAGCCCTAAAACATCGGTTTGTAATTCGGAAAAAAACTTAACTCCGTTAAACTGTTTTTAACGGCAGACTATTTTTGGCCAAAACTTGACCAGTTCGGATTATATTGGCCAATAACTGACTTGGGATTATTATCGGCCAAACTGAGTTAAGTGGGATTATTTATTTCCAATTTGCCTAAATATATTAGGCTTTTTAATATTTAATGCATTCTTAGATATATATTTTTTATTTCTCTCTTTTTATTAAATTCATGTTTTTACAACATGTGTTTATATATTATAATAATATGACGTCACTAAAAATGTTCATACACCAAATCCTTCTGGAATTTCAAACGTCAGATCCTCTGTAAATTCTCTCTCTTACATCCTTCATGACGATAGTAGGGGTAAATTGGTCAACTAATCCTATCTTAAGCAACAAGATTAAAGGATTTTATAGTTTGGCCGTTTGGGTAATTAGCCAGTAGAGCATTCATATTTATTCATATTTGTTCTTCGTCTTTATTTTTGTATTTTTTATTTTGCATCTTCACTAAAATATCCATATCCATCTTTATCTTTAATACAGAGTTTTAGAGCCTTTACATTAAAATCTCTAGATTATTCTGTAATTTAAGGAAAAACAAATATTTATATTAAATTTTGCATTCTATTCGGTTCTCTAAAATAGATACAGGGAGTAAATAGATTATTTCGTGTATGGGAATTACTTCCCTCTATATTTATTCCCTATAATTGTTGTGAGTAGAAAGAAAAAAAAATTAATAAAATACTAATAAATAAATATTATTTAATTAAATAAAGATATATATGGAGAATGAATTGTAGGGTTTTTTTAAAGATTAACAAATTTCAAAGATAAAAGTGATTTTAGCTAATTATAAGGATGAAGATGTGGATGCTCTTATGAATAAGGGTGATTCTATTCACATCTAACTATTTGCTATTTACACAAAGTGATGTGACATTAATAATTTAAATTTAAAATTTTCTTTTATAACTTTCTATAAATAATGTTTTATTAAAAACGAATACAGTTTTGTGATTTGCTTATTTTTATCCACGTTTTGATATAAATTTTATAAAAAACGAAATATATAATTTTATAACGACTTATAAAACGTTATATTTGACACGGCTCCGTTTTTTATAAAATTTATATCAAAACGTAGATAAAAATAAGCACATCGCAAAACCATATTCGTTTTTTTATAAAACATTATATATCAGAAGTTATAAAAGAAAAACATAAATTTTGAATTTATTAATGTCACATCACTTAATGCAAATAACAAAAAGTTTGGTGTTAATAGTAGGAATCTATGAATAATTATTCACCATGTGTATAAATATTTATCAGTATTCAAGAAAGATATACAGCTAATTGTATAGATGATCCCTGTGGTTTGATCATGTTGCATTTTGCCCCTTGTAAATTAAAATATACAAACCTGACCAAACATTTGTGAGTTACACAAGTAACCCTTGTGGTATGATTATATTGTATGTTTATCCCACCTCGTGGTATGATTATATTGTATGTTTATCCCACGGAATGAAACGTTGCAAACTTATTCCAAACATTTGTGAGCGAAACGCATGCTTAGCCCCCAACTGACATCCACATGAGGGTAATTAGTCTTTTCAAAATGCAATTCTTTAGTATAGCATACATAAATACATATGACACTTGAAACATATATACAAAAACTAAAGACATCATATTATATACACACTTTGTGAAAGGACTGCATGAGAAACAATCAGTCGTAGAGAAACATACATGGTTCTCGCGAGTTTAATTGAATGTTATCAGTTGCTCACCCCTATTTATGGTTTTTTTAATCGTTAACACATTTTCAACAAAAAAAACTAGAAAATTATGAAAAAAAAACATGAAAAATCACCATATGCCTCTTGTGGCATTCCTGATTCCTTGATATTTGTAAGCAATGGTATGTGAAACACCGAGTATTGATGTCGAATGGCGAATTGTTGATCTCGAACTATGAAATGTTAATGAAAAACAAAGATGGTGTGGGGAGCGATGAACTGTTGATATCGAAAGACGATGGTATGTGAACAACGAAGTGTTGATATCGCGATGTTATATGGAACGACAAGGTATTGAACTCGAATGAAAATCACTAAGTTTGCAATTTTCATTTCTGATGGCAAAACTTGCAATATGATCAAAGCACATGGGCCGTTTGTGCAATTAACGAAAAATAATAAAATATGTGTCTGTGATTACAATATAGACAAGAATCAATATAGACAAGAATGAGATGTGGTAAATTAGTGAGATGACCAAAAAATATGGGTGCTACAGTTCCCCTCCTGTTATACGTGTGCAAACCCATTGTATTTTGTATAGTTTTATGTCAGTTTGAAGTACTTAAACGCGTTAAATCAGATTAGTATGTCGTGCTTATCCAAAGTTTGAGTTTTTAGGTTTAACGGAGCCTAAATGAGGTGAATATAACATCCAAGGCAAAAAACGGGCTCGACGGTACCTGGAAATGGGAGAAAATCAGAGTGCTGGAAACCGTACCTCGTCGCGCCACGCAATGGGGAGAAAAGGGATGGTCACGTGGCGCTACTATGTCCGGTCAACGAAAAGTCAAATTCTTGCTTTTCGCGCCACGCGACGGAGAGAAAAGCCTAGTCGCGTGGCGCGACAATATGAGGCGGTGAAAACATGTTTAAATACGTTCCAAATGGCATAGAAACCCTACTTTTTGCTATTTTGTCGTCTTGGACGATTCTAGAGCAACTTTTGGGCGATTTTCTCAGTTCTCTTGCATCTTTCATCTCGTTTCTTCATGTTTGATCGTATCTTATCAGTTCTAAAAGTTGTGATGACGAGTATGCGCGGCTAAAAGCTTGGTGGCCTCCGACCAGATGAACGTTTATTAGTTTTTGCACTTTGAACTTTGTTTGCTGATTCGTATAATTGGTAATTTAAACCACTTGTGTTGATTTTCTGTGAAATGTTTATTATATTTTAATTGTTCGTTGTTTAACAAGAGTAATAGTGATTTCCTTGCATCATTAGCGGGTTGGTAAATTGGTAGGTTTTTGGTATAATCAAAACGGGTTGTTAGGTGTTATAGTTTATTTAGAAACGGTCCCTAATAACTAATCAAAATCATTAAATCCAAGGCCATGTCTATATGGTCTTTTGAATCGGTAAACGAGTTTTTGACTTAAAACGGGTATTCGGGATTCCGGGTGGCGGGCACTCTTTCTCATTCTGACAAAACTTTTCGTGACAAATTGTGTTTTCTTTAAAACAAACAAACAAACAAACCCCCAATTAGGTTAATGGTAGTTAATTAATTAAACTCTAAACATTGTCCACAAATTCCCTGTGGATACGACCTTTCTTGCCTATCCTTTGTAAGTATTTAAGTCAAATATAAATTCTTTTGATTAGCCCATAACAAGTACATCACCTCTGTTAGTAATGAAACCCCTGAACCCTCTCTATTAATTCTAATTATATATAGATATAATTTGTAATACTTGTATGCATTAAGCTATTGTAAATCATGCTTAATTGCTTTTTGAGTTAAATGTCATTTTAGTCCCTGTGGTTTGAGCCATTTTGCCAGTTTAGTCCAAAGGTTTCATTTTTCGCATGTGGGTCCAAAACGGTTTCACTGTTGCCATTTTACTACACTAGGTTAACTTCATCCATTATTTATGTTAACAAGAAGGGCAATTCGGTTATTTTTAATGTAATTATGTTAACTAGAATAGTAATTCGGCCATAAAAATGATCGAATTGCCCTTCTCGTAAACAGAAATAATAGATGAAGTTAACTCAGTGGACTAAAATGGATACAGTGAAACCTTTTTAGATCCACATGCAAAAAATGAAACATTTGGACTAAACTGGCAAAATAGCCCAAACGACAGGGACTAAAATGGCATTTAACTCTTGCTTTTTTATGCTTTGGGGTTTTTTCATAAAAGTTTTTATTTTTTTTACTTTTTAACCTAAAGTTTTTCCATCTTTTATAGTTTTAACCTCATAAAATTTGTTTTTTTTTTTTACTTTTAACGCAAAACTTTTCATTTGCAATTTTACCTCACAATTGTTTACTTTGAACTTGAATTGGCCCTATGTTTTGTTATAAATTTGCGAGTTAATGCGACACAATGTGCGTGTGTAGTTCAACGTGCTTACATTTCACCTTACGTTTTCGTTCAATTTTTTGCGAGTTAACACAACGCAACGTGCATGTGTGGTTCAATGTTTTTATGTCTATTTTTTCTTGTTTGATAGGTTCGTCACAACGCACATATCCTACATCGACTTAGTTATTATTTTCTATATTTTACATTTCGGTCTAATTTCTTCGCATTAATACGGCGCAACTTCGGTGTTGGTAGCCGCTAGCGGTGGTGTGACATTGGTGCTATTTGTTATGTTTCTACGCCCCCGTCACAACGCGGAGGAGCTTAATTCTAGTTAATCATATAATTGAAATTTTCCACATCAGTTTAATATATTTTATGATTATCCTAAAGTTCTTTTAAAAATTACCTTATTTATTTATTACTAAAAACAACAATAATGTTTTACTTTTTTATACTTTACCTTTTATCTCATTTTTAAAATCTAATCTAAATATTAATAAAAAACTCCAATTAATGCCACATGTCAATCTCTCCTTCAACCTCCCAAGTTTATTTTTAATTTATTTAAAAAAATTATCATCATTATCCTTATTATTATTAATTTTTTTATTATTATAAGTTATCTCTAACTTTACTTTTATTTCTTTAAAAATAATTTTGTTATCATTATCCTTATTAGTATTATTATTATTATTATTACTATTATTATTATTATTACTATTATTATTATTATTATTATTATTATTATTATTTTACTATAAGTTATAGAGAAAAATTAAGAAGTTGAATTTGTCAATAAAATACACGAAACTATATATATAATTTGGCTAAATAATTATTTATTTGATCATAAAATACAAAATCAAAATAATTAATAAATAGAAAGAAAGAGGTCAAACAGAGTTTTAGTTCAAAAATCAAATCTAATCTGATCTAAATTATTATAAAAGACTTCAATTATTTTCATGTGTCGTTTTCTTCATTAATTTAGTAATTATATTGTTAATATTATTTTAGTCAATGATATATCTAATCTAATCTAAATATTAATAAAAGACTCCAGTTAATGTCACGTGACAGTCTCTCATTCAATTTTACTTTTATTTTATTTAAAAGGATTTTTGTTATCCATATTATTATTTATTATTATAAATTCTCTCAATTTTAATTTTAATATTATCTAATCTAAACTCTAATAAACCATTCTAACAAATGTCACATGGTAATTCCTCATGCCATCTAAATATAATATTAATTTATATTACAATTTTATAGCTAAAATAATTTACTGATAACCAACTAAAAGTATTATATAACTATAATTAATATGTTTTACTACAAGTAACTTCTATTTTATTTAATCGTTATTATGTTCAACTACAATTAATACTTAATCGTTAATATGTTTAACTACAATTACCACATGGCAATTCTTCGTTCTATTTTGTTACCATTAAAAAATAAATTTATTTTATTATAATGTACAACAATTAACTAATACATTTAAAACAAAAATATATTATTAAAATGTAACAATGTAGGGTTTTTTGTCTAAATTTTGAAATCACTTGTGTGTTGGATTTTGGATACTTAAAACTTTATTGTCGATTCAAATATGTCGTATGTTATCTGTTATCTGATGTATTTAATGAAAATTATTGCATTACTTCATTAACTCGTTGGCTAACACTGTAATAATAATTAAAAAATTTCCTAAAGAATTGATGACTACGACGAGCATTTTACAAACTGATTGGGTATTTATTACTATTAGCAAAAGGTTGCAAGCTTTTAGAATGACTATCATTTGTCTTATTTACAAATAAACATATATTATTATTCATCACATTTTGATAAATAATAAGTTGGTTTTTTCTTTTTAAAAACTTTGTAAAATTTCATTTTCGCTGCTCAAGATTTACATTGCTAATTTTTATATACGTGTCTGTATAAATTCAAGATCATTAACAGTTTGACGTAATTTTTTTCCAGAAATAAGTCAAGTGGTATAATATGTTTTCATGTTTATCTTATGTACGTTTTCAGTTGGTCATCGTTTTGTGGTAAATTTTGTCGTGTCGATATAAACTCAAGTTGATTTATGTTTCAATGTAAACTTTTTTTAAACGAGTCAGGTCAATTATAATATATTTTCGTGCATATTTTTATGTACGTTTTCAGTTGGTCTACACGGTTTTATGTTACGATTTTTCTAAATTACCATGTAATGTGTTTTTTTTATTTACATTCTGATGTGCGTAATCGAGTGTCTACAGTGAACCAAAAACATGTACATATCGTTTTGTTCATATAACGACTTTGTTTTTTAGTTTTCTTTTTTGGTTGCTATAGCATGCGCTAGTACACTAACGAACTGGACTGCTACAACCGCCTTTCTAAAAACTATATACAATATCTCTCTGGCCCCCTCGACCTTCTAATACGTGTCGGTATATATTCAACTTTGTGTACGTTTTACATCATATGAGTCACTTGATGTTAGATTCGCGTTTTGTTAACCCTTTTTTTCCAGTTTTGATCGTTATTTGGTTGCTATTTAGCATGGTTTTACGTCCCCGCTCCGCAAAGCGGAGGGCTTTAGACTAGTTATGTATATATAGATAAAGCATTCGTAAACAAATACAAAAGAATATAAGCATAAATAAATATAAAATATAAAAATAAATATGATTGAAAGATTAATAAAATAAATTAACACATTTAAAACAAGTTAATATTTTTAAATTACGTAAAAAAGGCTTTTCTATAGACAATAAGAAATCTACATAGAACACATCCAACACTATCATGTGCCCGACTTTTCATTCGTTTATATTATTATACTAGGTTAGAAACACGTATAGAGCACTTGTTGAATAAAGATATATTATATAGGTGGTAATGAAAATTTAGGATTTATAAAACAATATTTTGAGATACAATACGATTAAAACATAAGTTAGTATATTATGTTTTATTACTATTGTTTTTTAATTAAGAAGTAGAAAACGGACGGGTGAAATAAGAGAAACATAACTCAACAAAATAATTATTTATTATGTAAAGCATGGTTATATGCATGTCTTTGAATTTTTACACAAAGTTAAAAAACATCCTTTAGATTTTTATAAACTTACAGGTTTCATCTTAATGCTAAAAAGATAAGCTAACCAACTTTATAAGCACATAACACAACCTATATGTAAAAAATGAAGCTAACCAACTTTAAGTAATTTGGGTTGACCATATCGTACCTACGAAAATAGTATGAATTATATGTTATGTTTACACCAAAAACCACAATAATGAAAGTCAACATATGTGGAATCTTCCATTCACATCTTAAACTGAAGAAGAAGCAACTTCTATCTCTTTTTTTTTTCACAAGTCATAAATGGCAACTTGAACAGCAAATCATTGTTGTCATTCTTTAATTTACTGTTTATTTACAAATTTGCCCCTGACACTTGTGTACAAGGTCAATCCAGATCTTCTGAGTGTGTGTGTATATATATAACCGATTTCTTGTTGGCATAACTTGTCACACAACATTGGAGCAAATAACTACAAAAACCCTAAAAAAGATCCACTTTTGGTGTCTAATTCTTGAAAAAAAGGTGAAAATATGCCTTGGCTATTTGCATTTAAGGGAAAATCTGGGTTCTCTGCAAGAAACACAGCTGAAGATGTTACAAAAGGAGTTGATGGTCATGGCTTAACTGCCATCGTTACAGGTTTCTTTTTATCTCTCTTACGCCTTAACGAAATTGAGTATTGAGCTCACGAAAGGTCTAAAACTAATATCAATGGGTTAATAACTAATCTAAACCATAAGAATAGTTTTGTAAGTGGGTCTATGTTGGTGTTTTTATATAGTTAGTGCTTAAAGTTTGAAGAAATTGACTTGTTTGTAACAATCATAACTTGCCACTCCTCCACCCTCTTTCTTTATGTGGAAAAGATTAAAACTTGACTCATGAAATGTTGTTTGCAAATTTCTAAGGAAGTGATAAGAACAGAAATGGAACACCAAATTAGAAAATGTGAACACCTCTTGTTGTGATAGGGCCCGGTGATTCCTGAAAGTTCGAAAACACTAGTAATAATTTATTATATTCTTTTGTCCATTATATTATATTATACTATATATACACACACATTTCATAAGAGCATATACACAGTAACTTCATGTAATTAATTAGTAACTACATGTACATGTTTTGTTTGAAAATTGCAATAGATGAGGAGAGTTGTGGTTTTAATTGAGTTAGTTATTATTTACCTATGAAAGTTTGAAGCTGTCGGTCACGCGTTCTAAACTTTTTTCCCACTACCTGTGTATTTTTTTCATCATCTTAAAAAATGATATGTTCAGGTCCTACAAGTGGTATTGGGCTGGAAACCGCGCGTGTGCTTGCTTTGCGTGGCGTACATGTAGTTATGGCAGCCAGGAATGTGAAAGCCGCTGCAAAATGTAAGGAAGACATACTAAAGAGCTGCCCTAATGCTACCATTGATGTTATGGAGCTTGATTTGAGTTCACTGGAATCTGTCAGAAACTTTGCAAATGAGTACATTTCCAAGGGTCTACCCCTCACCATCCTCATGTAAGATACAAGATATGTTACACTTTCTTTTAATCGTATCTAAAGTTTAATTTAAAGTTACAAGTCTAACTAATTGTTCTTTGTCGTTTGTAGTTGCAATGCAGGGGTGATGGCTCTTCCATTTACCCTTACCAAAGATGGAATTGAGAGTCAGTTTGCAACTAATTATCTTGGTATGACTTGGACTAATGTTATCATGTATTGTGTATGTTTGTTTCACATGTCACACTTTTGTTTCTCCTAGGATAAAATTGTCATAACGGCAATCGTGTTTTCTTATGATTTAGGACACTTCCATTTGACGAATCTGTTGTTGGATACGATGAAAAATACTGCTAAAAACTGTGGAAAAGAAGGGAGGATTGTTATAGTTTCATCAGAACTTCATAAGATGACTTACAAAGAAGGAATCATGTTCGACAAGCTAAATGACGAAAAAAGGTATTAACTATATACTATAAAGGCCATTCCTTTAGCATGTTTTCTAATATCCATCTGTCAACTTTTCAGCTACAATAGTTACCTTGCATATGGGCAGTCCAAGCTTGCAAATATTTTACATGCTAATGAGCTAGCAAGGCGCCTCAAGGTAAATATTAAGATCGATAACCACACACACACACACAATTTGAAAAAGAAAAAAAATCCTCTACTTATATCAATAACTTTGGTCTTAGTTTTTTCAATATACGGGTCGTTGCTAAGTTGTTTTGTGACAAACTGCATGTTCATCATCGAGTACAGGAAGAAGGGGCTAACATAACCGTTAATTCATTGCATCCTGGACTCATTGCAACCAACCTTTCGCGTCACTCGAGTTGTATGTCAGGTAATTATTAATTTTGCGACTTATGGTTTTTTTTCGAAAAACAATTATCATTTTTCCTTGTTTACGATGTTAAGCTTATATTTCTACTTTCTTGACATAGTCTGCGTATTTGGAGTCATCAGACACTTTCAAAAGAATATCCCACAGGTTTGTTCTATATGTCTTTCCGCATCTTTTAGTATTTTCGTTTTGATGTCGACTGTTATAACCAATAGCTGATAGCTGGCATCTGACCATTGTTACTTGATTTTGGTTTCAGGGAGCTTCAACCACATGCTATTTGGCATTAAACCCAAAGGTTAAAGGAGTTAGCGGCGAGTATTTTGTTGACAATAATGTGGCTAAAGCGAATCGTAAGGCCAGAGATGCTGAGTTGGCGAAGAAACTATGGGAATGCGGTATGGAGTTGACCAGGTCAAAGTGAATTTGACAAGCTTAGTGTAACATCCGTCAAAAAACGGGTTTTCAAAACCCGCTTCGTTTATTAATCGAATAATCAGATTCAATTTTTCGTTGCTTATTTAATGCCCATTTTAATTTTAAACAATACATAACTAATAAACATATTAGAATATGGAAACTTAAATTGTTAAAAAGTAAAAATAAAGTGAATAAAAAAGAAATCAGGCTGCCGGGTTTCGAACCCGGGTCAGCCGGAAGATTTAATCAGCAAACACTTAACCACTCCGCCACTTGATTCGTTTGTGTAAACAAGGAAACAAATAATACTTAACTCTACCTGTGAAATCATCTGTTTGCGCCAAAACTGAAACCGTTCATCGGCTTTCAACGGTTCAGACTGTTGAGTGTTTCGCCATTACTGATTATAACCGGTAAACACACGTTCTTAATCAATTCAGTCTTTATTGAACTTGATTCATATGATTTTCGGGTTTAATAACCGAAATCATTTACTTCCTGATTTTCACCGGTAATATCAGTATCTAACAACTCAGAAACACTCACAGAACCTCCAATTTCATTTTCGCTCTATTTTCTGTTCGTCGGAAACGCTTTCTGAAATCGCCGGACTTTCGCCGGAAAACCGTGACATTCATCGAATCGGTAAATTTCTCAATTCTTTCATCTTCTATCCATTGTTAGACTTTTACTAACTCAAACCCTTCAATCAGAATCGCTCCCAGACGACGTTGTCGGATTTTCAGCACTCGCCGGAAAATTTCTGGAAATTCCGAAATCACGCAGTGAATCGGTATGAACATCTAAACTCTCTGATAATTCTTGTTTAGTCATTCAATTTCACAATTAGTTAATCAAAACTGTTAATTGGTCCGCTCAGACGGAGTTCATAAAACAGAGCCGACGACTTTGCCGGAGTTCTGAGAAAAATCATCTTTCCGGTACATTCATTCCCAAAACCTTCTCTATCCATTTCATTTTAATCATTTACATGTCCGTCAATCGAATTAATCAAGAACAGTAGAATAAATCGTTGTCTGTGTTGTTTTAACGAAGAAGATGAAGTTTAGGCTGTGTATATATTTAATATAAATCGGGTTATATCTCAGGTTAGACACACAGTCCAGCGGTGGACTGTGTGCATTCGAAACATAGAGATACCGAGTTCGAGTCTGTCCTTGTTCCGATTCGTCACAATATTCAGACTTTTTATAAAACCCAAATACGGAAACTTCCAGTTAGTATATAAGTGAAATAAAAACAAGTATTTTAACCAGGTTAGACACACAGTCCAGCGGTGGACTGTGTGCAACGTTAAACAACAGGTCCCGGGTTCGAGACCTGTTATGCACACCGGTTCGATATAATTAAAATCCTTTTTAAAATAAATGAATTTTGAATAAATTAAATAGTATATAAATATAATTAAAAACAGAAATATTTCGGGTTAGACACGTAGCTCAGTTGGTAGAGCTGCGTGCACGTATACGAGAGGTCACAAGTTCGAACCTCACCCAGTGCAAACAAATACAAGACCGAACCGGTCAACAGTCAACAGTCAATGGTCAACGGTCAACCCAAAAAAAGTCAACATTTTTTTATATTTTTATTTATTTATTTAATTTAAAAATCAATTAAAAATACTTAAAAATAATATTTTTAAAGTTCGAAAATGACCTTGAACTCACAAAAAATATATCTAAAAATCCTAATTAAAATTGTTAATAAAATCCACTTATTTACCGTACCTTTTCGTTATTATTTAGGTTAGTTATTCCTCGTCGATCAACCCTCTAAACTCGTGCGCATTCAACATCATCAAACGAACGCACCCAATGTGAGTGAATCTCTACAAATTCCCCGTTTTAATCACATTTTGGGGTGTATCATGTGTCTTATTATTTATTACATTTAAACACTTGTGCATCCATCATATCCATGATCAAATGTGTATTCAATATGTATCAACTGTTTGTGTGGTTAACGTTTAGATTAAATTTATCATTTTCAGTACATACATCATCATAGGCCGCCGTTCCCCATTACCTTTGAGCGTGAACCGTTCCCCATTACCTATGAGCGTGAACGAGGCGTTGCCAACATACGATCGGCTCCGTTTGATTGAACCTTGATCGCACATACATAATCATAGGCCGTCCGTTCCCCATTACCTATGAGCGGAACGTGACGTTGCCAACATATACATTATCATTCATGTCATATACTCATGCAAGGTGGTTTGTTATTGTTATTGTTATTGTATGTTTATTTACGTTTGCTCACATATGATATATTGCACAATTTTTTTCCATATTAAATATAATAAGAAATCAATAATAAATGTTTTCTAACAAGGTTCACTCGCCAACTTTTGTTGACCCAAAAACCCCCATTTTTACACATGATACAGGTGATCCAGTTGCAGCAAGAAACATATAGGACGGCTTAGAAGAATAAATCGGTTTAGGTTTTGGATTGTTTGTTTAGTTACTTTTTCCTTGTAATTGTATGAACTTGTTTAGAATATTGAAGTTGTAATTTTGAATTTAATAAATATGAAACATATTAGTAAACATCATGAGCTTTAGTGATAACCCAATTATGCCCCGACTCTTATTCCGCTGCGGGTCGGGGTGTGACAGATTGGTATCAGAGCCATGACTATAGGGATATAGGATAGGTTATTAGACCCTTAGAGCCTATACTATAGTTGATTAGAATTTTTAAATTGTTTGTGTGTTACATGCAAAATTCATGATGTTTATATGCGTTATGTTTATTGTTACATTAAATGTTATGCAAGCATGTTCATAAGTACATATTATTATACAATGCCTATCATGAATTATATTCTCATAACATATCATATCCATGAGAGCACACACCACACAATTTCCATGACTTTTGCAATGATTTTTGTATTTTCAAATCACATCAAAGTGAGTTCTCATGACGGGCATGTAGTAACTGGAAGGGTACAAGTACCGGTAGTCGGAACGTCCTGTCTAGGCTTGGCATTCGTATAAATCCAAAAATAAAGGACCAGTTTGCCTACCTGGGGACTAACGATGAGAGTACGAAGGACCTATTAGGCCAAAGCATGCTATACCAAACGTCGTGTGAGCTAACCCCACTTTGAGTTGTCATTGTGTCTACACCTGGACACCCTCCAACCATACATCTCGCAAACATATTTCATGGTTTTCATTCGGGTGATGCGAGTGTTAAACCGCCAATACCAATGTGAATCCTACTAAGCCAATAGTCATGGGGGCCCACATGACTATACAGGCGATGATATGGGGGACATTGGAGGCCCAAACATGAGCAAACCCAAGACATCCTATGGATGTAGTTGCATTATTGATGTTTATGTTATTTTTATTTTTTTAAGACACATCACACCTAAAAAGACTCCTTAAACTCACAATCTTCTTATGTATGTTCCTGTAGATGTCGGCTAGGCAGCAACGTGGGGGTAGAAGGTCAGGAAGGTCAAACGAACGCTTGGCCACCCAAATCGCAAAACAAATGGCCGCGGTGCTTCCTGACATCGTAATTCAAGTCCAACAAGCTCTCGCCACAAATCCCCTCAATCCTCCCCATCAAGAAGACCAGAACGTTGACAACCCTTCCTCCAAAAAGTGCTCTTACAAACACTTCAAGTCTTGCGATCCCCCGAAATTTGAAGGGACCGAAAGTGTCACTGCTCTCCTCCACTGGTTTGAGGAAATGGAAAACACCTTCCTCAATTGCGATTGTCCCGAGGATCGCAAGGTACGTTACGCAACCGGGAGACTATTTGGAGTAGCTCTTACCTGGTGGAATACAGAAAAAGGTAAGAGAGGGATCGAAGATGCAATGGCCTTAACATGGGAGGAGTTAAGGGAAATCATGACGAGACGCTTCTGTCCAAGAAGCGAGATCAAAAAGTTAGAGGATGAATTTCACTCGTTAAAGCAAAAAGAGGGAGATCATACTTCCTACAACAAACGGTTTTTAGAGTTGAACCAAATGGTCCCCAACTTGTTCACCCCAGTATACCGCTTAGTCGAACACTATATTCGAGGCATCCCCTCGAAAATTCAAGACTCAGTTCTAAGCACTTCGCCTGCAACACTTGAAGCTGCTATGGAAATAGCTACCGAGCTTACCGAGAATCGTATTCGTAACGGCAAATTTAAGGACGAGAAAAAGAAAGCCCCCATTGAGGGCCAAACTCCAAACCATTCCACCTCCTCCTCAAAGTTTGCTAATAAGAGGAAGCGAAACACCAGAAACTTTGCTGTCACACAAACAAATTTCCCTATCCCTGCTGCACCCATTACCCAAGTTGCCCCCTCACCTGCACCATATAAGAAGCCATACTCCGGCCCATACCCAAAATGCAACCGTTGCCAATACCATCACTTTCCTGATCATCCCTGCCAACATTGCACCGGCTGTGGCCGTGCAGGTCACACCATTCAAACCTGTCGCGCACTTCAGCGAACGAACCGCCATCAGCCCTCAACCCAAACCCGCCATCAAATAGTGGGTCAAGCCCAACAACCTTTACTCCTACCACCTGCCCAACATGTAGCCCAATCCTACTACCAACCCAACTATCTCATGGTGCAACCTATGCGGGCTTGTTACAACTGTGGAGACCCGAACCACTTCAGGAACACCTGCCCACGCCTGGTGAATATCATCCATGCCCAAGCTCAAGCTAATCCAGTAAACCAGGCTAATCAAGCTCCTCCACCTGCAAGAGGAAGAGCTTTCAACATCAACGCTAATCAAGCTAGGGCTGACAACAATGTGGTTAACGGTACGTTTCTCATCAATGGTAGTTATGCAACCATGTTATTTGATACTGGCGCGGATAAGAGTTTTGTGTCCTTAGAATTTGAACCTATCCTCAACCAAACTCGTGATAAACTCATGGAATCCATAACATTAGAAGTTGCTGACGGAAAACCGGTCTCATTAAACTCTATTATACGAAATTGTACTCTCACCTTAAACGATCACGATTTTCCAGTTGACCTCATTCCTATGAAGTTGGGAAGTTTCGACATTATAATTGGTATGGACTGGCTCAGCCAACATTATGCTGAAGTTGTATGCCGTGAAAAGTTCATTCGCATCCCTCTTACAAACGGCCAGACTCTACGAATCTTTGGAGAAACCCCTTTGAAAGGACTCAAATTAATGTCCTGTCTTCAAGCCCGAAAATATCTCCGCAAGAATTATGTCGCATTCCTAACTCATGTCGTCAAAAAGGGAATCAAGGAGAAGAAACTCGAAGACATCCCAGTAGTAAAAGATTTTCCGCAAGTTTTTCCTGACGACATTTCAGGACTTCCTCCCGTGAGAGAAGTCGAATTCCGCATTGATCTTATACCTGGAGCTACACCTGTTGCAAAATCCCCTTATAGGTTAGCCCCATCCGAAATGCAAGAGCTAGCCAGTCAACTGCAAGAGCTGACTGACAAAGGATTCATACGTCCTAGCTCATCGCCTTGGGGTGCACCTGTCCTTTTTGTGAAGAAGAAAGATGGAACGTTTCGCATGTGTATCGACTACAGAGAACTCAACAAGTTAACGGTTAAGAATCGCTACCCATTACCTCGCATCGATGATCTTCTAGACCAACTTCAAGGCGCCACCTGTTTTTCAAAAATCGACCTTCGTTCTGGTTATCATCAACTCAGAGTACATGAAGAAGACGTCCCAAAGACCGCCTTCCGAACTCGTTATGGTCATTATGAATTCATGGTCATGCCATTTGGTTTAACCAACGCCCCAGCTGTCTTCATGGATCTAATGAACAGAGTCTGCAAACCTTATCTCGACCGTTTTGTTATAGTCTTCATCGACGACATCCTCATCTACTCAAAGTCTAAGTCTGATCATGAACGGCACCTTCGACTCATCCTTACACTCTTAAGGACAGAAAAGTTGTACGCTAAGTTTTCGAAATGTGAATTCTGGTTAAGGGAAGTACAATTCCTTGGACACGTCGTCAATGACAAGGGAATTCATGTTGATCCCTCAAAAATCAAAGCAGTACAAGAATGACAAGCGCCACGTACCCCTACCGAAGTAAGATCATTTCTTGGTTTGGCTGGTTACTATCGCCGCTTCACTTCAAATTTCTCCCGTATTGCTGTACCACTCACGGCTTTAACACATAAAGGAAAACCCTTCATATGGGGACCCAAACAAGAAGAATCCTTCCAAACCCTTAAACAAAAACTCTGTGACGCACCTATCCTCACACTTCCTGAAGGTTGTGATGACTTCGCGGTTTATTGCGACGCGTCAGGGCAAGGACTAGGCTGTGTACTGATGCAAAGAGGAAAAGTGATAGCTTATGCTTCTAGGCAACTCAAAATTCATGAGAAGAACTACACCACCCACGACCTAGAACTTGGAGCCGTTGTGTTCGCTCTTAAGATATGGAGACATTACCTCTACGGTACCAAGTGTGAAATATACACTGACCACAAGAGCCTCCAACATATCTTCAACCAAAAGAAGTTAAACATGAGGCAACGGAGATCGGTCGAACTTCTTAATGACTACGACTGTGAAATTCGGTATCATCCTGGCAAGGCAAACGTGGTGGCCGATGCGCTCAGTCGAAAGGGTTATGCGAACTTCATTCGTCTTCTATGTTCGCAAATCATAACCGACATCAAAGATCAAATCCGAGAAGCCCAACATGTTTCAGTAACCGAAAACGACGTACGCAAGGAGCTGTCTTGTGGAACTGAACTTAAAATCGAAACGAAATCCGACGGTATTTTGTACTATCTAGATCGCATATGGATTCCCGATCACAATAACCTTCGTGATTTCCTTATGAATGAGGTGCACAAAACACGGTACTCTGTACACCCAGGAGCCGACAAGATGTATCAAGACCTTCGATACACCTACTGGTGGCCTGGTATGAAGAAGGATATCACTGTTTTTGTTTCCAAGTGCCTTACATGTTCCAAAGTTAAAGCTGAACATCAAAGACCCTCAGGACTTCTAGTCCAAACTGAAATACATGTGTGGAAGTGGGAAAACATAACCATGGACTTCATTACCGGGTTACCTCGCACCTTCAGTGGATATGACACTATATGGGCAATCATTGATCGTCTTACAAAATCAGCTCACTTCATTCCGATCCGCGAAGATTTCAAGAACTAGAAGTTAGCTCGTATCTACATCAGCGAGATCGTAAGCCGTCATGGTGTACCGTTAAGCATTATTTCAGATCGTGATGGTCGTTTCACTTTACGAACATGGCAAGCCGTACAAGCCGCTTTGGGTACACGATTAGACCTCAGTACCACTTATCATCCTCAAACTGATGGACAATCTGAACGCACCATCCAAACTCTTGAAGATATGCTCCGAGCATGTGTCATAGACTTCAAGGGAAATTGGGACGCTCATCTACCATTAGTTGAATTTTCGTACAACAACAGCATTCATTCAAGTATCGGCATGGCACCTTTCGAAGCTTTATATGGTCGTAAGTGCCGATCTCTAGTATGTTTGCACGAAATTGGAGAAGCTCAAATCACCGGTCCAGAATTGATTCAAGAAACCACAGACAAGATCCATCAAATTCGAAACAATCTTCTAGCGGCACAAAGTCGTCAAAAGAGTTATGCAGACAAACGACAAAAGCCTTTGGAGTTTAACATTGGTGATCATGTACTCTTAAAAGTATCATCGTGGAAGGGAGTAGTTCGTTTTGGCCAGAAGGGCAAGCTAGCACCACGCTACGTAGGACCTTTCAAGATACTCGAAAGAGTAGGACCTGTAGCATACAAGCTTGACCTACCAGAAGAACTCAACATAATTCACCCCACATTCCACGTATCAAACTTAAAGAAGTGTCTCGCCGATGAAAACCTCCATATTCCCCTGGAAGATATTCAGATCGATGAATCTATGCATTTCATTGAAAGACCAATAGAGATAATGGACTTTGGAGAAAAACGTTTAAGACGGAGTCGTATTCCAATTGTTAGGGTACGCTGGGAGTCGAAACGAGGACCTGAGTTTACTTGGGAACGTGAAGACTCAATGCGAGAAAAATACCCGCATCTTTTTCCTGTTACCACTACTACTTAAATTTCGGGACGAAATTTCTAAAAGTAGGGGATACTGTAACATCCGTCGAAAAACGGGTTTTCAAAACCCGCTTCGTTTATTAATCGAATAATCAGATTCAATTTTTCGTTGCTTATTTAATGCCCATTTTAATTTTAAACAATACATAACTAATAAACATATTAGAATATGGAAACTTAAATTGTTAAAAAGTAAAAATAAAGTGAATAAAAAAGAAATCAGGCTGCCGGGTTTCGAACCCGGGTCAGCCGGAAGATTTAATCAGCAAACACTTAACCACTCCGCCACTTGATTCGTTTGTATAAACAAGGAAACAAATAATACTTAACTCTACCTTTGAAATCATCTGTTTGCGCCAAAACTGAAACCGTTCATCGGCTTTCAACGGTTCAGACTGTTGAGTGTTTCGCCATTACTGATTATAACCGATAAACCCACGTTCTTAATCAATTCAGTCTTTATTGAACTTGATTCATATGATTTTCGGGTTTAATAACCGAAATCATTTACTTCCTGATTTTCACCGGTAATATCAGTATCTCACAACTCAGAAACACTCACAGAACCTCCAATTTCATTTTCGCTCTATTTTCTGTTCGTCGGAAACGCTTTCTGAAATCGCCGGACTTTCGCCAGAAAACCGTGACATTCATCGAATCGGTAAATTTCTCAATTCTTTCATCTTCTATCCATTGTTAGACTTTTACTAACTCAAACCCTTCAATCAGAATCGCTCCCAGACGACGTTGTCGGATTTTCAGCACTCGCTGAAAAATTTCTGGAAATTCCGAAATCACGCGGTGAATCGGTATGAATATCTAAACTCTCTGATAATTCTTGTTTAGTCATTCAATTTCACAATTAGTTAATCAAAACTGTTAATTGGTCCGCTCAGACGGAGTTCATAAAACAGAGCCGACGACTTTGTCGGAGTTCTGAGAAAAATCATCTTTCCGGTACATTCATTCCCAAAACCTTCTCTATCCATTTCATTTTAATCATTTACATGTCCGTCAATCGAATTAATCAAGAACAGTAGAATAAATCGTTGTCTGTGTTGTTTTAACGAAGAAGATGAAGTTTAGGCTGTGTATATATTTAATATAAATCGGGTTATATCTCAGGTTAGACACACAGTCCAGCGGTGCGCTGTGTGCATTCGAAACATAGAGATACCGAGTTCGAGTCTGTCCTTGTTCCGATTCGTCACAATATTCAGACTTTTTATAAAACCCAAATACGGAAACTTCCAGTTAGTATATAAGTGAAATAAAAACAAGTATTTTAACCAGGTTAGACACACAGTCCAGCGGTGGACTGTGTGCAACGTCAAACAACAGGTCCCGGGTTCGAGACCTGTTATGCACACCGGTTCGATATAATTAAAATCCTTTTTAAAATAAATGAATTTTGAATAAATTAAATAGTATATAAATATAATTAAAAACAGAAATATTTCGGGTTAGACACGTAGCTCAGTTGGTAGAGCTGCGTGCACGTATACGAGAGGTCACAAGTTCGAACCTCACTCAGTGCAAACAAATACAAGACCGAACCGGTCAACAGTCAACAGTCAATGGTCAACGGTCAACCCAAAAAAAGTCAACATTTTTTATATTTTTATTTATTTATTTAATTTAAAAATCAATTAAAAATACTTAAAAATAATATTTTTAAAGTTCGAAAATGACCTTAAACTCACAAAAAATATATCTAAAAATCCTAATTAAAATTGTTAATAAAATCCACTTATTTACCGTACCTTTTCGTTATTATTTAGGTTAGTTATTCCTCGTCGATCAACCCTCTAAACTCGTGCGCATTCAAATCATCAAACGAACGCACCCAATGTGAGTGAATCTCTACAAATTCCCCGTTTTAATCATATTTTGGGGTG
>CAMTDV010000102.1:0-73309 GCA_947069175.1 Scalesia atractyloides | reverse complement strand
AAAACCAAATGAAAAAAATTTAAACTTTCAAAAACATGTTATCTTTAATTATGAATCATCTCTTTTTTTAAACATTTTAAAAACATTGTAAACACAAAAAAAAGGGCCCTCATGATTAGTTTAGTTGAAAACATCAACAATTCCCCTTTTAAAAAATTGTTCACCCAAAAAACACTTACACTATTTCTAAAGGGGAAAAATAGAACCTTCTACCCTGGGCAGATACTAACGTTTTTAAAAAATGGAATTTTCAAGAGGGTCACTCCAAAAAAGGGGAAAATTAAAATGAAAAAACTAAAACTAAAAAGTTGTTTATCATGAGTGAAAATTATTACAAGAAAACCTAGAGTAGTATTGCACTTTTTGGATGAAATTGCCCATTCCACTCCATCATAGTTCAAATTTAAACCCGAAGAGTTTATCACACAGTGCTGAAACAGGATCAAAAGCCTTGCGATATGTAGGGGATCTGCATTTTAAAAAAAATGAATTTGCATGGAAAAAGGCGAGAGTCATAGATATTATGGGTTTGGTGTTTAATTTTTGCGGTAATGTCAAATTAGTTTTCAAAATTAGAATTTTGTTATTCCCCAAATTTAATCCCAAAATGAAGAAAATTGGGAACTTTTTTTTTTTTTGTAGATTTTAAAATTTCTTTCTATCAGTGAGTAATTGGTAAAATTGACAAAAATCCCCTTTTTAATTTTCCTAACATAACTTATCCCAAAGAATAAAAAACCCTTTTTTAAATTTTCAGTTATCAATTAGCAAACAAAGTATGACATACGCAAATTTAAACCCATTGATTTCAAAAATTCCATCTATTTAAATATCTCAAAAATAAATTAAGTGAATTCAGTTAAAACAAATAAAAAAATATAAATTCAGTATAGCACAAAGCAGACTATATAAATTCAGTATTACACAAATCAAACTCTAAAAATTCAGCATGACACATAACAAATTATATAAACTCACTATAATACATATCAAGTTATACACAAATCAAATTATATAAATTCAGTATAGCACAAATTATACTATATAAATTCAGCATAACACAAATCACACTATATAAATTCAGTATAACACAAACCAAATTATACAATTGTATAGACACTTAAGAGTGGATTTAAGTCATAGTAGGCCTATAATTTTCCACTAGCCTTTTAATAAAAAACTGGATTTGAAACAATTTTTCATATCTATGTACAATGTTAGTGTTATAGGCCTATAATTTCTTGTCCTTCCAAGCAAGCCTAGAAAATTATTAAAATTTATTATTTAAAGTTAGTAAATAGCTTAATGTCACCATATGCATTATTATTACCTTAATTTATGCTTCTCCCTTTTAGTTGTAGATTAGAATTGATGCAAAAAGATTGATCTGGATGGATTTGAAGACCTAATATCAAAGTATCAAACAACTGTTCTTTGAGAATTGTATTGTTTAGTTGTAGATTAGAACGAATGCAAGAAACTGATGAAAAAACATAACTTAAGTTAATAGTCCAGTAAATCAAAACCATAATTTCAGAAAGTGTGCAAACATGTTTAGAACAATATCAAATATAAATCGAAGAATGAAAGTTAACCATACCTATTTTGAAACAAATTTGCTACATCAACAAAAGCCCAATCGGAACACGGACCTTAAACAAATATGCTGTAGCTATTTGAAGTCAACAAACATGTGAATATTATCAAAGCATGCACCACAAAATAAATGATGAAATAAATATATTCCAAATCTAATCAGATAGATAATCAAAATTGGGGAAGTTGAATGCCCATTGTAATTATTTACTGTGTAATTCTCATACACCTTTCTAATAACATCTTTGACAATTCTTCAAACTTCATGGCAGATAACACATCCTGATTTTTATTAACTAAAGGTGAAATTATTTTTTAATACAAAGATGAAAGCTTACAGTATCATAACTTAAAGGAAAAAATAATTGAAAGGAGCTATCCTTGACGTTAGCCTTTATTTCCTTCTCCGTAGCTTGTCTTGATTCAATGTAACACCGCTTAAAAAACCGACACCGGAATATGGCAGTCACCACCCAAACCACTTTCACTTTAAACTTTTTTTCCACTAACCTTTTAATAAAAAATTGGATCTGAAATTTTTTTTCATATCAATGTACAATGTTAGTGTTGTAGACCTATAATTTCTTATCCTTCCAAGCCAACCTAAGAAGTAAGAAAAATAATCAAAATTTAGCAACCATTCATAAAGCCTGTGAAGTGCAAAGTCACTTAATAACTAATCTAAAAAAGCTGAAAGATCTTGAAGGATCCTGAAAACATTATTTCAATTTTCAAAATTCTTTCATCCCAATATCCATTCTAAGAAAACATTTATAATTAAACATTTATCATAATTTGATACATAATAACTAATCTAATAAAAATAGTAAAATGTCATTTTCGTCTCTGAGGTTTGGCCAATTTTGCAATCTTTGTCCAAATGTTTGTTTTTCCGCCTCTAAGTCACCGTGATTTCAAAGTCTTACCGTTTTCATCCAACTCGTAAACTCCATCCAAAATTTTTGTTAAAAGACCAAAATGCCCTTTTTGAATGGAGTAAACTTGCCCGATAAAATGACAAGATTTTGAAACCGCGATAATACGTAAAAAATAAACCTCAGGGACGGAAATGACATTTTACTCAAATTATATGTCTAATAAACTAAACTAAAAAACAATAAGCTTGTTTAAGCTCGCGAGCCTGCTCGAGCTCAATAAGCGAAGCTCACGATCATTTATTAAGTATTTATAAACTTTTGATAAGATTATTTCTCAAATATTTTTCATTTCTTGCGAAAATGGTGCGAGAAGCATACAAATGTATCAAAAAGTCAAAGCCAATAAGACATGTCATACTGTCATAAAAATGACATGAATAATGAATTTAGAGTGACTTTTATAGTTTTACTTCGGCCGGCTTGTACGAGATATGATTCATTTCTTAAACCAATCATCTCTGCAATTTGATGAGAGTAATCTTCGATATTAATATCTACCATAGAAGATGCAAAAATAAATGATATTTGGTCTTCGTCTAATATCATCATCTTGTTATATTTAATTAATAGAAAACATTAATTAAATGAACTTAGTACAATTGTAAGTTAGTATAATCTGATATTCATTTATAAACACAAACTTTACCAACCTTTTTGTTAAGCCTCCAAATGAAAGTACCTCATGTGTAGCAATTTTAACATTATCAATCCAGAGTGCATCTCTTCCAATAGGCCATATATTAGGAATTTTGAATTTACGTGAAGCAAGAATTAAACAAAAACAATTCTTGATCAAAAAGCATGTAAAGATTTAGTAGATAGATCATTCATCATAGAAAACATTATGAACAATATAAACTTGAGGTTGGGTCCTATCAAATCATGATGCGTCGTCATATCACGTTATTTTCCTTCCCATCTCACCTGCATTATAACGTTCAATAGTAGATTAACCATAGTTTTTTTGTTAATATAATCACATCTTAACATGAGTTAAATATCAAAAGAATTAAAGAATCAACTCAACAATAGACAAAAACATGCTTAAGCACAAGTAACCTTACAACGTAAACATGGTATCATACTAGAAAAGAACTCAAAATGAACCAGAGTAAAACTGGTAAAGAAATTAGTTAAGAAGCAAACATTTGAAATGCGTTGAGATCCATACATAATCCGTCACATATTACTCGAAAACTTACCTCTTAGATTTTCCAATATCATTTTTATCTTAAAACCAAAAGATAGATAATCAATTAACTCAAACGAATTATAAAAACCTAAGAGACTATCAAAATCAACAAAACCGTGTTCTATCCAAGAACGTATGTATGAAAATGACTTTTCCAGGAAGGATAATCATTCATATGATTTAGCTTGGGCGGATGGTTGTTACTCCCTGTTTCACTTTCGCTCATTAACAGAGTTTGGATGCTTTGATTTTGATTTGCAACACACGCCCATTGATTTGCAGAGATCATTGTTGTATGTTCAGGCATCAAAGATTTTACCCATGATGTTGTGGAGCTTGTGAAGACTCCTGATTTGAGCTTGAACAACTCCAATCCCACGGGTTAGAACTCATTATATTCTCTTGTTTTATGATAAATTTAAAGGTTTAAAGTTTCAAAATTATAATTACCTTTTAAAAATTCAAAGGTTCTAAAAATATGACAAATTCTTAAAATCACAAAGCCTTGAAAAACACGAAAAACAAACAACAACTGTTTCGTGCGAGACACCTGTTTCTTGCGAAACACTGATGTTTCGTGCAAGCCAGGTGTTTCGTGCGGGTCAGATGATTCGTGCGAATTAACTCAGTCGCACAAACTGCTTTGTTAGTGTTTTTCAGAGGAATCTTTTCAGAAATGGTTTGGTGAGAGATTTCCTTTCTTGTGTAGACCTGTCTTTTCGAAAATACATGTTATCTTACCCACTTTTAGTTAAAACACAGATTTTTTAACAGACAACAGTCCAGTCCAGATCCAAGTCAGAAAATTTCATCCTTACCAAACTAATCAGATTCAAATTTTTGAGATTTCTTCTTCAATGGTGTTCTTCAGAAAAATTTTACCACAAAATTTTCTGCATGCAACAGATTTTAACCAAGTTTTAAGTTAGTTATCTATCCAAAACTTATATTTTCTGCTGGAGATTCAAGAACACTTCAGAAATCTTCAAACTAGCTCAGACACAACTAAGCCCGGTTTTGAACAAGGAAAGAGCCAAAGCTCTAATACCACTTGTAGGTCCACCTGCGGATGGTGTTAAACCAGTTCCTTGTTCAAATGACACACACACAAGTGCGGAATCCAAGTGTGCATGCAACCAAAGCAAAGTAAAGAACACGGGGTAACCAAAGATTCACTATCTTGATTAATGATTGAGAACTAATAAAAACATATACACACAATGCTCGTATGACTCAAACAAACTTGTTGTGTTCTTGTGTCTTCGTCTTCACCAGAAATGCTAGCTCGTTCTATTAACTTCTAGACTAAAGGGATAACAGGCTAACCCTCACTAAGAGGTGCATGTCTTCTTTTATAGTGTCCAAACTGGTCACTCGTACGAAACACGTTGCCAGACATATGGAACACACTATTACACAGAGACACATCTCCAGAATTTGGTACGAGTCACTGTTTCGTACGAAATGCTTGTGTTTCATACGAAATCTCCTGGATTCGTACGAAACTTGTGTTTCGTACGAAATCTCTTGATTTGCACAGAATCCTTCATCTTGGAGAACGTGTGTAGACTTGACGTTTACAAGACTTATCAGTATGCACATATGCAACTGATTAACACAGACAAGCTAAGATGTCATACTAGATCAGATAGAAGGATATCTCGATATATTCGACACGACCAAACCTATACAGACACTTGAGCAAAGACCGTACATTTACAACTGTAATTAAGAATAAGCGACAGACACAAACCTGTATCAACAGCTCATAAGCTTGTCTCGAAGGCAATAAAATAGGGCACATAGGCCTGTCACTAATGGACATAAAATATGGCACATAGGCCTGTCACTAATGGATATAAATCAAGCCCCAAAGGCAATACATCACTAATCGATGTTTAATCATAGCCCAAAGGGTAATACATCACTAATGGATGTTTTATCATAGCCCAAAGGGCAATAAATCTCTAATGGATGTATAATTATAGCCCCAAGGGCAATACATCACCAATAGATGTTTAATATAGCCCCAAGAGCAATACATCTCTAATGGATGGTTAATCATAGCCCCAAGGGCAATACATCACTAATGGATGTTTAATCATAGCCCCAAGGGCAATACATCACTATTGGATGTTTAATCATAGCCCCAAGGGCAATACATCACTAATGGATGTTTAATCATAGCCCCAAGGGCAATACATCACTAATGGATGTTTAATCATAGCCCCAAGGGCAATACATTACTAATGGATGTTTTATCATAGCCCCAAGGGCAATACATCACTAATGGATGTTTTAATCATCGCACTGATGATATTTAGCCGGGATCAAATTTGATCACATAGGCTATATAAGGTTAGGACATAGTCCATTACCTTGATGGCTAGTGTGGTTCCTCAAGTCACACTACCAGGAGTATGAATATTCCTGAATTTTAACATAAGAGTGCCTTAATGGTTGATTAATAGTCCCGGTTGCATTAACCTTAACGACTTGGAGGCTTGAACTTAAGTCCACCACCTCTGGATAGAAAGATAACTTCCCTTAACTATCATGATAGAAGGCCATTTCGTCCTTAACTATCTTTTATAAGGTAGGCCAATTATGTGGTATGTGCCACTTGGCTAATCAAAACCATTAAAATCTTTTTGGAATTATATCGCAGAGCATAAATTTCGAGTAAATAGAGACGCTCGTTTGAAGAGGATGAATACATATATATAATTCTAGGAATACTTCATTATATATTAATAAAATTACAATACTAGAAACAAAATGAAATAAATTGTCCATGCAAGGGCAACAGAAACAAAATGTCCAGCAGGGACTAAAGAAATTACAATATCCTCGCAGGACTAACATATATTAGAAGAGACTTCACTTGTCCTTCTTTCCCTTAACCAGTATAGAGAGTTTCTTGAAGAACTTGTTCGTCTTCTTCTCTGTTTTCTCCGCTTGTTGTTGCATTTCTTTCATTCATTCTAAGGCTTCGTTAATAGCCTCAAGTGGTGGCGGAGGTTGTGGTTGCGTTGTGGCATAACCGGATACTGGTACCCATAAGTTGGATATCCAGTCGGTGGATAAGCAGGTGTGAAAGGAGACGGTAAAGTGCGTTGTGCATAACCGCTTGCATATAGGGGTCATACGACCATGCTTGATAGTCTACTGGTGTAGACGGGTTAAAAGGATCATATCCACATGTATCTGGATATGTGGGGATTGGGTTACTATAACCCGATGGTGGTGGTTGAAATGTAGGTGTTTGTGTTGGTTCCATCACATGTGACGCATTAGAGGGTCCACCCATTTGTGGGTCCTCGTGAATAGTTGGATAAGGTTTGGCAAATGTGGCAGCGATCCCGACCGTTGGCCAGCACGCACTGACATACGTGCTCCTCTTTTCCTCCTTAGTGGTTCTGGTGGCGATTGGGGTTGTTCCACCGGTTCCATGTGCACATCTTCTTGCACGGGAGGTGGTTGGGAGTGATGGGAAGGAGTATTGGCCAAGGTAAATTAGTTCCAATATTGGTCCCACTCATTAGGACCTTGGTAAGGCGATCCGACATAAGAGTTCAAATCGCTTGAGATTTCTATGGGATGCGTATGCAATCCCGACGGCGGCATATCCGGGTCAGAGTCCTCGTCCATTGGATTTGGATGGTCCAACTGATTTTGATCAGCTGGAGGTGTATTTAGATATTGGTTTGGATTAAACTCACCATGGTAAGAATGATGAGAGTGATGGGAGTGGTGAGAGTGATGGAGTGGTGAGAGTGGTGCGACTGGTATGAGTGGTAAGAACTTTGAGTGTGGGTAGGCGAATGTTGGGTAAATGGCCATGAATCTCCCGAGTCCTCATAGGGGTTCGGGTGATGTGTATGTGGGGGAATATGTCCTGAAGGCCCTCCCCTCATTGGTCCTTTTCCTCTTCCTCGTACACGTGGCTGCATTTTCCTGTTCAAATCAATTCAAAAACAATACTAATAACTTACAATGAAATGAGTAATCCTAGGCCAATGCCTAGACTCGGAAGTCTAAGGAATGTGCTCGTGTAAGTTTGAGATTAAACACAAGAAGGATAGTGTTTAATTCACTCAAACGTTGGCTTTGATACCAACCTGTCACACCCCGGATTTCCAGCCCAAATCCATACACCGGTGGGCCCGGGTGGGGAGTATCGTGACGTGAGTTGGTAACATCATTGTCAATTAAACACGGCACAACGGAAGTCTTGGAGTAAAATTAATATTACAAACCGAATGTTCAAAATATAAAATAATATACAGGCTTGTAATAAAAGATCCACAGGCAGATCATAAAATGTATAAAGAAAGAATATAAAACAGACTTTAGGGCAGATCTAAGGATATGCAAGATCCTCTTATTACACTACCGAGCAGCTTCCGGCCTATTTTGTATTGTACCTTCAAGCTTAGTCTTTTGAAAATACGTCAGCTTTCGCTGGTAAATATACCCGACTGACTCATTTTAAAAAAAAACATTTTAGAAATTAGATTTAAGTGTGCAGGGGACAAATCTTTTATACCTTGGGAAAGTTACTTTGTAACCTTGTTAACAGATTCACATGTTTGTCCATACAGGGCCCAGTACAGAGAACGAGACATGATTAAATACACACCAATTTGAACTCACAGTGGAGTTATCCCCAACGTCTTGGGTAATTTGCATTTGAGCATCTGTCAGGTGTATGCCTACACCCTACGCTAAGGTCGGGGCCATTATCTAATAAAATGAGCCGAGGATATCCAAGACATGGTAATTTAACCCCTGATGTTTAAGTTATCAAACAAAACTGGTTAAAACAAAATATGCGGATTTACTAGCCACAATCTGGAATTCGATTGATTCCATTTCTAACCAAGCGGTAATAATTTACCATATCTGAAGCACGTATAGGGAAAATAAGTCAAGAGTATTTACCTGAGCCAGTCTTGATTAAAAATGCATGATTTAATATATCAGTCGTATCCAAAATGAACTAAGTGCAGATAGCATTTACCGGAATGCTCTAGTCTGGATTATGGCATAAGCTAACCAATTAAATACTAACGGTCTTATTTAGGTCATAGACTTAGACCGAGTAGTGTACAGGATCAAGACGTATAGCGCTTGATTAAACGATGACCAGATAGAATGTAGTTTAAACCCGACATGTACCTTGACTTGTATAATAGGGTAAACTATAAACATTCTGGATTTTGAAACTTAAATGACAAGGTTAGACCCGTTTCGGTTAATTTCCGTAAAATAGTTACACATACTTAACCGTACGCATATTAGCGATATCAGATAACCGGATAAGTCATGGACAAGTTCTATATGCCATTATACTTTAATAAGTTGTAATATCAGTAGGATATCAACTTATATGCACGTTAAGGTTTTAAAATGAAATTATGCCTCATAAGGGCATTTTGGTAATTTCATATTGTATAAAAGGAACTTGGATGTAATTTAATGTTATAAATATAAGTATTTTGGGAAAATAACTTATTTATGATATAATATCAGGAGTATATCAATTATATGGGTAAGTTATCTTCTATGACCAAACTATGCACCGAAGGGGCATTTTGGTCATTTTACACATAGTTTATAAATTACTTGGGATTCTGAGTTTATAACATGTACCCACTATAAAAATATTTAAAATGAGTTCTAAAATCAGTATGTAACAAGTCTTGGTCAATTAATATGGTTTAAAACCATAGTATGCGCCGAAACGGCGCTTATGTGTAAAATGACGTTTTATGCGATGTTTAATGAAATATGATGTTAAGATCAGATTAAAATGTATTAGATATGTTATTTAATATAACATATCAGTAGGTAAAAGATTTACCTTGAAAAGATTTGATTAAAACCATTTTATGAGCCATAAGGGCTAAATCGTCATTTGTTGACATAATTCAAGGACCTGCTTGTAAACTCAGTTTATAATCTGGTTTGACATCCCAAATAATCCTACTTATAATATTATATTAGTAGGAAACTTATTTTCAAGTTCATTACCATTAAAACCTTGATTTAGCTAAAAGGGCATTTTAGTCAGAAATGGCATAATTGCGGAACTTGCATAAACTCAGATTTTGATTATGATCATGTAATATAACCTCAGAGGGTTATGCCACATTATATTATGATCGTAATGCAACTTTAGATCAGTAGCTAACTAATCTAAATCGGGTCAGAATCAAAGTAAAGTAAAAGTCAAACTTCGCGACTTTCATTGCGAACCGACCCTAGAACTGAAATTGACGAGCCAAACATGTTCTTACATGTTATAATAATTATTAACAACTTGTTTAAGTGTCAAAACATGTTTCATAACATATATAAGATCAATTTATGATTTTTCTGAAAAATGACTTGTTTGACTTTTTAATATCATAACTTTTACCCGTCAATTGGTCTAGCAAACGTGATCTTCAGGAGGTGCCCTTTATAGGGACTAACACCTACCTTATTACGATCACTTAGCCATGTTCGTTATGAACAATGGCTGGACCATAATGGTCTTAACCGAAAGTCAAAGTGTTTTCCGTAAAACGCTTGACTTTTAGCTATAAAATGCCTACAAACGAAAATGCACAAGGAAGGAACACTTACAAGAGGTTCCTAGAATGCAATAGAACTAAGTTGGATGCTCCTTTCGGTTAGGAACTTCTAGAGGAGGGAGATAGAGTTGAAAATGAGAAAGGTGCAGGTACAAAGGTTGAACATTTGCTCCTATTTATAGTTGGAGAGCTTGAAGGAGGTGTGTCAGGTGCTAAGGGGTGTAAGAGGGAGCTTACAAGTGTCCTAAAACATGGCATAGCTGTTTGGGAAGCCATGGTTTCGAGAAAATGGTTTTTGGCACCTTTGTGTGGTGGCCAAGGAATTTTTCTGCAGATACAGGGCTCTCGCGGGCCGCGAGAGGCACAGGCCCTGCCTCCCGCCCCACGTGCCCCGTAATCCGGTTTCAAAGTTTGACACTTTTAGCCCCTAAACTTATAAAATATCTTTAAACCTCCTAACACACCTTTTTAGCACTTTTAGCCCTCCGTAGCCAATATTTGGCGTACCCGGTATTATGCCCGGATATTGTCGAGCTCTCGGTTCGTTAAAAGGTCACTCAGAGGTATAAATTAACATGTTGACACTTTTAACCCCTCCAATGTGCAAGATTATATAATTACAGATTTAATCCCTATCGTCCAATAAATGGGACATATGAGAGTTAGGACTTCGTAAACGATCACTTAGAGGCTCATAATAAGCATGTTGACTCTAGTGTCATTCAGAGGCTGGGCATGTTGACACAACGGTCAATCAGAGGCCAAGTTTTAGCATGTTGACACTATGGTCACTTAGAGGCTATGTTTTAAGCATGTTGACACACATGGTCACTCAGAGGCTTGGTTTATGCATGTTGACATCAGAAGATCACTCAGAGACTTAGTTTGAGTATGTTGACGCTTTTAGTCCTCGTTAGTCTTTAATAGACTAAATTTAAAAATACGATACCTGTCGCTATATTATTGGACACGATTTTACAGTGTGTTACACGTCCAAATCTCGGATTACAAGATTGGGAAAGAAATACGAATACAATACGAATACAAGTTTCCATAAATAGAATAACGATTACACTTTCTAATTAAGGAAAGTACGAAAAAGTGAGGCGTTACAGTCTCCCCTCCTTTAGGAAATTACATCCCAAAATTTATTAAGAGGAAGAATTTGGAAAAGATGTCATTTTAATGAAAACGTTTGACCAAAAATCATAATCTTGAAGTTTAAAGTTTATAAATGTGCAAATATGTATCAAAATTTTGAAGGATAAAAACGGTAGGTTCGTGCAAGTACTTTGTTTTGACTAAGGTGTTTTGAATGCATTCGTAAGTGTATATAAGAATAAGTAAAAACGTGCATGTGTGTGTAATTAAGTGAGCTTAACTGAGTCTGGACAACTCATTGGAAGGAATATTTTAAAAGAGTGTGACCTAAGAGGAATGTTTTAGTATGCATAAGGATGTATTTTTTTAAAAAAGTTTTGTAAGTTGTAAGAAAAGTTTTGTCAGTTCTAAGGCGTATTAGTAACATCACTTGGTGTAGAAAAATGTTTATTGGAGAGAGCTAGGATGGTAAATATTTTTTATTTCTAAAAGGTTTTGGTAGTAATAGACCGAGTAGTTGAAGTTTACGCATAGATAAGAGTGGAAGATAGTTTTTTTTTTAAAAGGAACATTTTGACAAGATTGAGCCGGTGGGGACGTTTATAAAAATGGATTGAACGTTTAGGCTAATTTACTGTAAATAAAATTTGGACGAAATGTTAGGGGAAGAATAGGAATATCGTGGTATGGTAGTGATCGATTCGGTAGGGGTAAAAATGGTATGAATATTGGTTAAAATGGAAACGTTGAGAGATGCTAGTGATAGTTGTGGCGGTTAAAGCTAACACTTTTGAGAATGAAGCTTTGTCATGGATAATCGAGTACTAATCATTTCGAAGTGGGGTCACCAAAGTCCGGGAAATCACCGAATTTCTCATGGCATGTTTTACAAAAGTTTGGTAACATGGTAGGGACACCTAAGGA
The DNA here is from genome assembly GCA_947069175.1 of Scalesia atractyloides. Taxonomy (NCBI): domain Eukaryota; kingdom Viridiplantae; phylum Streptophyta; class Magnoliopsida; order Asterales; family Asteraceae; genus Scalesia; species Scalesia atractyloides. The sequence continues at coordinate 60,977 of CAMTDV010000102.1, read as the reverse complement.
AGTAGCAGCGGCGTATCCACCATGTTCACACCATGTTACGTCTGTTTTGCTATTGGGTGTCATGTTACGTACCGTGTTGCGATACACAGTAGAACCCACTATGGTTTTCATGCGCCTACCAATATAATCCGGTGTGCACCCATGATTATTTTGGTTTGTGCATGATCCGCATAGTTTGTACTAGTAATGTACGGGTCAGGTTACATCTAGTATTATAAGCAAAAGGTGTGTAAGATAGCGTATAAAATCAAGTATGTAAGCATGATTGTATGTATGTATGAGTGTGTCGAACATAGGCGAAATTACTCGGTTATACCTACTTATAGATTTCAAGTATGACTACCAAGTAGTGCGAATGCATAAATTTTGAGTATGATTACAAATACATATAACATTAACATGCAGTATCGAGCGTATAGGTGGAATAAATGGTATTTAGCATATATAAGTGACCATGAAGTTGCGAGTGTGTAAAATACGAAGTGTAATGGTGATTTGTGTAATATTGTTATGTAACATTGACTGTATAAATAGAAACATGTAAGGCGATATGCATGTGTATGGTTGCTTGAGTCAAAACATTGAGTTGGTTGAAACAAAATAAGTTGGGTTTATCATGAATAAAGGACCAAAATTGTGAATGTCGGATGAATATTGAGAAAAGTATTAATTTTGATGTAAGATGTGGTTTGTAAAAGAAGAAATGCTACTTTTGTTTTAAAATTTGTATTTGCACATGAAATTTTCTTGCCCATATGTTCATATTTAGATTTGCGTATTTTGAAAAGGTTTTAAAATAGTGAGCCCTTTTTTATATTGATGCACGGAAAGTTGTGTTTGAAAAATTTCATATAAAACCTGAATTTTGAAAAGTATTTTAGAAAAGTACTTATACGTATGTGAGAGAAAGTCTTCGTTGGTTTCTTGTTGGAAATAAAATGTCTTTAGAATGGAAGTATAAAGTGAGTGTGTTTTGGACGAGTTATGAAAATCGAGGGCAAGAGGTTTGTTTGACCGACTAAGTTGATAGGTAGCATTTCATAAAGTTTTTGAAAATTGTGAAAGAAATTTTAAAGTATCATTAGGGGTTTCGCGTATGTAATTTACGTAAATAAATTATAGGGTGAGAAATTGTTTGGATAAAATAATAAGGTTTGAGGTTTATGCATAAATGAGAAAAATTGAAACAGTGATAAAAGGTTTGAGCATAAGTTTTGATATAGTGATTGTTATGAAAATAGTCGAGTTGGAGTTGGACTTTGACTTATTTCTCCAACTTGAGTTTTGCGAAAAAGATATCTAAGTGATCGACAATAAAAGTCATGTTTGAGCATGTAAGTAATACGTATAAGTTCACATAGATGACATAAGCATAACAAGTATTCAAAAGTATAAACACGTATGATTGCTTAAGGAGTATAAATTTAGTTGGTTTGAGAGAATTATTATTGTTTTTGATTGCGAAAGGTGAGCGAATTGTGCATTGGGTTCGAAATGAACGAGGTAGTAAGTGTTAAAACACATAGAAATTGAGATAACATACGAGAAGCGATTAGTGGCATTTTACCATTCCAGTTATTACACGTCTCTAATTAATCAAAAAATCGAAACTTTGGCGAGATTGAAAATCGAGGAGTGAGTCTAGTTATCAAGATGTGGATATCACTCCTAACTTGATAATTTCGTTCCTTAAACGTGGTTGGTACTTACCAAATGATGAGCGAATTCCGACCCATTAGTAAGGGTCCACTAGAGTATGAAATGGAAATTTTCCATCAAGATTTGGATTTTACTCCTAGCTTGATGGCGTAATTTAGTGAAAAATCGAGTAAGCGGATTGAGAGTCGCTCACCATAGTGTGGGTTTCACGCCTATTTTGGTGAAGACGCCTGGTTTGTAATACGAATGTCTTCAAGTCTTCAAGTGTGAATTATTGAGTAAATGTCTTAGGAAAGACATATTGTATATATTAAGACAAAAGGTATAGAAGGAAGCAAAGTAGGAAGAATTAACATTTTAAGCATGAAACAAGAATGGTCAAAGTGGTCACTTAAACTATAGACTAGGTTGAACATGACAATTCTACCTAATTCCCTATAGTTATGGCTCTGATACCAATCTGTGACACCCCAACCGGTGGCGGAAACATCGGAGTGAGACGAAATAGATTGCTCGAGACATCATAACACTATTTGCGACAATATTAAATTCAAAAATTCGCTTCATTTCATATATCAAATAGTCAATACAACATAAATCAAGATACAACAACTTCAACAAAATTTCAACATAAAAGCCTAACATTCTAGGTGCGTTTCTATGGCGTCCCTACTAAGTTTCGTAATGTTCAACATCCTTAACCTGCAACATGTTAAAAGTATAGTTCAACACAAAAGTATTGGCGAGTACACAAGTTTAAGTACATAGCATAAGTATAAAAGAGTTTACTCAAATTCACATGGAAATTGTATACAAGGTAAGCTAGCATGCAATACTAATTGTCAAACCCAAGTGTCCAAAAGAATAAGTGTCCCTCGTCACACAAAGTAACGAGACTATTTACGAATAAGAATAAGCTTAAGCTTAACAATACCCTGACGGGCGGTGTGCTACTCCTATAGCGCTATATATGTTAAGTTTAAGTTAATGACAAGAAGCATGTATGTATCTAGCATGAACCTAAGCATAACAATAAGCATGTGTAACGAATCGAGTATAAAGTATGTTGTGTGTATTTGATACGTTAACATGTTAAAATCCAAATTGTGTAAAAGGAAGAAGGGTCGAGTGTACTCACTGTTTTGCAAGCTTCCACTTGAGTATTCCCTGAAGGGTTTGGAGAGTTGGAGGAACACCGAGTTATCCTACATGAGGAAAACATAGGTTGGTAAGTATTCGGATGATAACGGAGGATTAGGAATTTAAATGTACCAAAGTATGTATATGAGAAAATAATCACCTAGACTTAATACTCGTTTTTGACACTATAATACCCATTCGGGTTGATGTGTTTTCATGGATTAAGATACTCATTAGAATCGTAACGAGAAGTTAAGTACTTAGGTAATGTAACCTAGTACTATGACGGACAATCATTCGATTATCATCAAGGGTTCGGTTAGTGTGTATATATATATATATATTATAGTATACGTAATAAATAGATTATACTTATCATGTAAGTTCATAGAAGTCATGTATGGAGGTAGGAGGATAACCTTCCTTTAACCTCTTTCGTGTTGTTCACCAATGCACAAGTTATCACAAGGACAACAAGGATGGTCATGAATAAGTTAAAATGAAAATAAAGTTGTTAAATAATCAAAATCATCAAGTGAGGTGGTGGATTGAAGGTAGGATAGCCAAGGCTTCCAAGTAATCACACACTACCAACTCAAGTCTTGTTTCAAGAACAAGCTTGGAAGAACACTTGTGGGTAAAAATCCTATTAAAACGGAAAGTTTCTTACACTTGGTACCTCGAATATGGTGATGTTCTATGTTGGTTTTCCAAGGAAAACTTATGGAAACACTCCTAGAGGTGTTCCAAGTATTAAGGAGAAGAAGAGTAAAGAAGGGAGGTAAAGGTGAGTTAGAACTCACTTGAAAGTCTTGAACTTTCTGGATTGAGAGAGGGATTCTGAGAGAGAGAGATGAATGTTTGAGGTGTGAAGTGAGTGTGGGAGGAGGTGGATATTGTAATAAATGCAAGAAACACACATTTGCCCAATCCATGAGCTAAATGCAACTAACTGCGGATTATGCCCTCTCGCGGGCCGCGAGAGTCATAAGAGAAGATGGTCGCGGGGCGCGAGAAGTGATATTCCAGAAATTTCTTTGATTTTTGTCACTTTTAGTCCCTGAACCTAGTTTTTCCTTCATTTCATGCTAAAACTTGATATTTTGCATGTTTTTAAGTGTATAACGTATATGTAAGTATATTTTAGGTATCGAGTATGTATGTATGAGTATTTGCACGTATATCAAGTATCGATTTGTATGTAAACACGTATTTAACAATTGAATGCATGTAAGACAAGTATGTATCAAGTATGAATTTTTATTACGATCAAAGTCTCGGATTACAAGATTGGAAAAGAAATACCAATATGATACGAATACAAGTTTCAATAAATAGAATTATGATTACACTTTCTAACTAAGGAAAGTACAAAAAAGCGAGGTGTTACAGAAGAAGTTTCAAATTATAGAAAGTCCGAAGAACAAAAGTTTACCAGAATACATGGAGTGAAATGTCTGGAGAATATCAGAGTGGTAAACCCGGATCAACTCCTGAATTAAATGGAAACTCGGACAAAACAAACTCGGATACTAACTAGACACTTAAACTCGGATGATCTAAATCAGATATTAAAAGTAAAACTCGGACTTGAAATGGGACATTAAACTCAGATTCAATAAAGACGTTAAACTCGGACCATAAACTTGGAGTAAATAAATTTAGATACAAAAAGTTCTTAAACTCGGAAAACGTTAACTCGGATTCAAAGGTTTCTTTAAACTTGGAAATTCTTAAATCCGGACAAACATAAAATCCGGAATTACTACTGACCAGTAATCCAGACAGATTTACCCAGATATAAAGGAACCAGCTTCCGAATATCCAACGAGTATGACTGCAAACTAGATCACCAATAATCCGGAAACATAAATAGTAAACACGGAAAAACTTTCAAAATATCAAGCAAGGAATCTTTTACCAACCTTCAAAAACCCAGCAAGATCTTCAAAACCCCCTGTAAAACCCCAGATGATGATCTTACCTAAAAGGCTATAACCTAGTCAAAATCCATCATCAACTCAATAAAAATCAAGACTAAATCATAAACAACTCACAAAAACTCAGTAAGTAAGCACTAAAAACCCAATCAAAAGATGATTTTTCTCACTCAAAACCTTCAAACTAAGAACACCTACAGTATGAGCACACTTCTCTGGTACCACTTGTAAGGTCACCTAATCCTAGGATCTCACTCAAGAACACAATCACTAGGTGTGCGGAATCCACCTAGCAATCACCACTGTAGGATATTGTATTAAGAACAAGATGTATGAGAGAAATCAAAGAATACACAGGGTATTCTTAGATCGAGATGATGAATGATGTCACTCACATACAATAGCCGCCTGACAAAACACACACTAATGATTAGGGTTTTCTTGCTGCACAAACTTTCCACAAAAGATTTGCCGTCTTGTCATTACCAATCAAAGGTTATATACAAGACATATCCGAACACACATGTCTGGATAGACATTACAAGGTCCAAGGCCCAACAAACTATAAACTCGGGCTAGCTAAAAAAAGCTAAGTCCGGACATCAGTAAATCAAGGAAACTCAAACAAGGGAACTTCACACCCTTGTCCAAATTTAACTTACAAACCATAAAGTTGGACACAAGGACAAAAACGCAAACTCGGATTAGGTGACACCTCCTAATCCGGACATCTTCAACTTCATAAGTTTGGACAACAATTAACTTAAAACAAATTACATAAAAGACCCTGAACTAAATAAGAGCATGAACTTATCACCCAAAGTGCAATACCAAAAATAGATAAAATATGTAAATAATAAACTTAAAAATTTTTCATCGAATAGTTCAAAATTTATAAATTTGAGAGAGAAGCAAACAAAGGAGTGTACTTGTGAACAAAATAGGAATACAAAGTGTTGCGAGGCAACAAGTAATTCGTTTTGAAGGTTTTGATTAAAAACATATTATTGAGGTGTAGGTCCACTTGGAGGAACAAGATAAACCTGCTTCCTTGTTTATGTAACACACACACGAGTGCGAAATCCAAGTGTGTATGCAAACCAAAGCAAGAGCACAATCAATATAAGAAAAGATATATCTTCAAATGTTCACTATATTGATTTGTAGAGAGACTCAGTACATAGACTCTTGAATACACTACTTATCTCTCTAAACACTCTTAGTGTTCTCTCTCTAGTGTGTCTATTCGTCTCTAGCTTAGTGTCCTCTCAGCACTGAGAACTACATGTCTGTTTATATAGTGCCAACACCTAGCAACAGTACGAAGAATGTTGCTAGTCGTACAAAGCACTATACAGACACGAAGAACATTCTCAGATGGATGCTCGTACGAACATGTTATGGCTCGTACGAATGAGAAACTCATTCGTACGACCAAGCAATGATCTTGATAACAAGGTCACTCGTACGAGCATACAATGACTCGTACGAATGTGTAATGGCTCATACGAGCAAGCAGATTGCTCGTGCGGAGCATCTTTCATTCGCACGAACAAGACAAACGTCGTACTTAATCAAGATAGGAGGATATCTTGATTTGGTCGACATAACCAAACTTTTACAGACACAACAAATAAAGATCGTACAATTACTGACGTAACTAAGAACAAGCGACAGACATAAAAGTGCATCAACAAACTCCCCCTTGGATGTTGCTTGTTCTTCGATCTTTATTTCTAATGGCCTGCTTCAGACTATGAACTTCCAGCGTGAAAACCGATCTGAGCTGTACCGAACCGAACTGAGTCAAACTCCCCCTTAGATGCTGCTCATGATGGTTCGTTCTTCATACTTTCGAATCTTCAGATTTCTTCACGTGTCACAGTCAGGAGGTGCATCAGCAAACTCCCCATTGAATATATCTTGTGGTGTTAAAAAGCGGTCAGATAAAAATTGATCTTCTTGATTCACAGCTTTCATTCATGTTGTGTCTTTACTCCTATACTTGTTTTCTTTAAACTCGTTCTCTTTGCCTTTAGCTTGCTTGGATATTTTATCTGCACACACAACAAAGCTAAATGTGTAATGAGAACAACTGTAGGGATTTAATCATCCTTAGGGAATTGTTATTAAAAAAATTCACGAAGGATTGATTTTAATCAAAATTTGCAAAAGACACACATGAGACCAGCTCTCATTCAACTATCAACTGACAATACTTTAAGAGTTTTTAAGATTGTTTAATTTTAAAATATTAAACTTCAAAGCTTGTCAACTTTGACCATTTATGAAGATGCAGTTGTTTTCTGGCTTATAATCAGGATGCTAGGTAGGATAGACTTGAGTTCCATCATCGGTTAATCAAAAATAAACTAGAAGCAAAATCTTTTTGGCTTTTATAAAATATATATTAAAACTCACCTAAATTCTTTTTGGTATTTTTCAAATTTTAAATGTAAGGACGGAACAATAAATAAATAATTACAAACATTCTTTTTTGCAAATTTCAAGGATAAGAGAATCATATTAATATACGATCATGTCAAAACACACTTGTTGTTTGATTAGTTAGTATTTAAATAAGTATCCTATATCAATTATTGGTATTGCAGTCCACCTAAGCTCAACTTATCAGATATACTCGCGGTTAGGGATACGATTAATGTATGATTTATACTTACCGACCAGTGTTCATCCACTTCACGGCTCATTCCCGTATCAAGATATGCATGAGAGAAAATCTTACTGGTGAGTATACTGTTTATCATCTGTTTTGACGTATATGATGTGAGATACTCACTTATTTTGATTGAAAACAAGCCCTATGTAATTAAATCACTTATTGATGAGGAACTTGATTTTTAGATGCATGCAGGGCACAAGAGTAAGTCCGTGAATAGGTTAGTATCATCGTACCGACAAAGAGACGAACTTAGCCCCCGCATAAAGTTGTGATATTTTATCACTTATTTTTGGGTGAATGTGATATGTTTATCACTTATTGATGGTCGTATGCAGTATTTACACGTATGTATGATATCACCTGTGCACACTTTAAAATGATTGTGAGCCTACCGATACATTGAATATAGAGCTACTTATCATTTTCATTTTTAAGTTCAAAGAGGTTTTGACAGACCACTAATTTACTATTATTTTCTCTTTTTCTTGCCAGGAAATTCATTTTTGTTTTTCTCATGTTTTTGTATTTTTTGGATTGGAATTTACTCCCCTACAATGCAAAAAGTAAATTTTAATAGTGAAATATATCTTTTTGGATTGTCTTTACAAAAAATATTCACAAAAACGATTTTCCAATGTGGATTAACTCATGTTTTACCTCGATTCCATGTACCAAAATTAATTTTAATAAAAATGATTTATCAAAATTTTGAAGAAATGAGTTGGCACGTTGGTAATTGGTGTGGACCACAACAGCATTGATGAATCTCATATTGAAACCATCACGTGTGAGGTGATATTTGAGATCAATGTGTTTGGTCTGGAGTGCTGTACGAGATTTTTAGAAACTTGGTAAAGCAACGTAAATATCGACAGAGATAGGAGAGATTAGAAATTTAAAACCATAATCCTGCAATTTCTTCGTGCATGGCCAGGAATTTGTGAGCTCTCCCAACTGGATATCCACCCGGTGTGAATTTCAAGGTCGATTTTGCAGCTGCTTCATTTAACTGAGAAATCTCTTCACAGCAACAAGAACATAGACCTCCGGGTCCGACTGGTAAGAAGCAAGAAAGGATGTGGAGAAGCCTGTACACTTCATCCTTAAATGGTTCATTCATGATGTTGTCCATATGTTTTTGCACCAGCAAAGGTCTTCGTCTTTCTCCTTGAGAAGTAGTGTGCGGTTGTTCAAACCATGCCAAGGCATCCGCACACCTAGTTGGTTTGTTCAAACAAACACTTTTTCTTCAATCACACCCATGGAGAAATGTACACTACACGATCATCTTGTAGGCTTTGAGCTTCTTGTGGAAGTCATAAGACATGAATTTTTTATACTCTTCTGTCGTGCTGCAGGTATGTACATTGCGATTAAATTTATCCCGTGATCGATCACCCTAACAACAATTTGGTCTTTTCATCTTTTCGAAGTATCAACTTCTACATCTTTCTTCTCTCAAAGGCAACCATCTGAATTATGATGTTTAGAAGCTTCTGTCACCTATCTTTTGCCTGTCGCCCAACTAAAATACTTCTGATATGAATATATTTAGACCTCTGTAACATCCTTGTCCACCACTATCATGAAAGATTAGTTTGGAGAGTTGGAGGGGACCTAAACCTTCATTGACTTGGGTCGTCCAACAACATCAAGAATTGAAACTTTGTTTTTCTCTATTGTTTAGCATGGATTGTGCTCCCCCTGAAACAATTTCCGGTTTTGGTTTCCAAATCTGTTTTTATTTTTCAATTTTAACATTTGATTGCGTTTGGACACCTTCTGTTTTAAAGCCTTTTTAACCATCTTTTGTTGTTTCTTTCTCTGTTTCATTTCTCGTTGTTTAACAAGACGAGGGTCCTGTTTTGGTGAAATAGATTTTGTATGGTAATGTGTACCATGGGGTACATCAGTTTTTTGCCTTTCCCATTGTGAGATATGGACAATTTTTGATAATGTGTCCATACTTACCACACTCAAAACATGATCTCCGCTCAACAATCCTCGGAGTATGATGAAAGTGATATCTTGATGATGAACTTCGTGATCTTAATGTACTTGGTCCTTCATCACAACAATTTGTGTGTTGTGTGTAGTTTTTCTGACTGTTTTGCTTCAAAATTTTACTTTGTTTAACAAAATCCGTGTTGGATTTGTTTACAAAAGATTCAATTTTATCAATCCCTCTTGATTTCACGAAGTTCACCTTTTGAATTTTCTTCTTGTTTTAGCTCTGTTTGCCTTTTCCATTTCCTTGATTAGCGTAATTTTGCTTTCGTTGATTGTTCTGAGATTTTATTTTTGATTTCCGTATTTCTTTCTAACTTCAGTTTTTAGGAGAGGAGCACACTGAGTTACTGCAACTTTTTGGCTTGAATTTCCCAAAAACTTACTAGTAGAATCCTCGAAAACTTTATCAATCAAAGATTGATTGACATTTTTGATGGGAAAATCTTTGTTTGCGTAAACTTTATCAGAACCAATCAATGTAAAAAGCAAGTTCATGCTTTCACAGGTTTCAACATGAGCTTCAACATTCTTAACATTGGCAGTCACACACGGTTTCGTTGAAGGATCACATAGAACGTGATTTTCTTGAGGTATATTTTCTTCTTTTGTTACCTTGTCTGACTGCTTAGGTTTGTCTTCATCTGACTCGTCATCTGAACTATCATAATCCTCAATAATGGGAGGATTTTGATCATCCTTAGATTTTTAGTCACTGATGTCATCCGATTGACCTTGACTTGAAGATGTGCCCTTAGTGAACCCTAGACCAGCTGTAAACTCATCTAGATCCAATGGAACAGTGGGTTCAAAATGTGGCATATCTTCATCATCTGGTATTTTGGTGTAATTGTGCCTAACAGGAGGAGGACAAGCTGATAACCTATGCATTTCACATCACCTTTCTTATTTTGAACATCGATGATATGATCCAAAACATATCTTGAGTTGGAGTAACTGTCCAACTTGAGTTTGATAGCATAATGTTCACACTTTGCACATGCCAGCTCCTTTTTATTTCTTCAAGCATGCTAATATAATTGTTAATGGATGTTTTTTTTCTTAAAACATTCTTTGACAATTCAGAAACATCCTTCTTTAAAGTTTCAATTGTTGATTTAAATTCTTTTTCATTTTTCTTAAGAGTTGTGTTCGCCTTAGTGCACTTTGTTAGATCTATAATCAAGCTCTGATGATGTTTCTTCATGTGATCAAATTTACCTTCAAGTTCTAAATATTTACCTTTTAAAACTATACATTTAAAACACTTAGACACAGAAGGTTTATCAAAACTTACCTGACTTGATTGGCAATCCAAACGAGTCATGAATGCTGCACGAAGAGTGGAAGATCCGATAGATGAGAGATGCTTGGAAAACTCATCAGATGGTCCTTCAGTTTGATGCTCCAAGTCTTCTACACTGTTATCTGTCGGTTTAGTTTCTGTGATTACCTCATCTTCAGATTGTTCTTCACTCGATGTCGATTCTGCTTCATCTGAACTGCTGCTATCCAATGAGTTGTCATCATTTTCTAGACGATTCTCTTTTGTTGTTACCTTTTGTGATTTCAGTGTAGTATGCAGTTCCTCCTCCACCATTGTTTCCTAATTGAACAGACCAATCACAACCCTCATCTGCTTCAACTACTAATGCTCGGTTGGAATTGTTGCGAGAACAATTGCTCTTTCGCTGTTAGTAGCCTGATTTCTATTGAAAGGATATTGATTTCCTTACTGTGGAGGCTTCGTGCATTCTCTTTTAAAATTCCCCTTTTCTCTACAGTTGAAACAAGTAACTTTCCTTTTGTCAAAATCGTATGGAGTATCCTTGTTAATTTCTAGATTATTTCTTCTTGTTTTCTCCATAAAATCTTTTGCTCTTCTCACTACACTTGCAAATGCCCATTTGATATCAATTAGCTCCATCTCTTCCTTATCGATTTGTGCATAGTCTTCACTGGTTAAATTGATATTACCAATCTATCCAGCTGCTAATCCACAGTAAGAACTCACCAACGTGTTCAGAAGCTCGATATGTTCCCGTGCAACTTCCACACTTACCTTGGAAAGGTTTGATGTATCAACTCTGACGGTGTTTGACCTGAAAGTTTTTACCATAGAAAGCTTGTTGTTGAACTTGTGGTTGAGGAAGATATCCTTTTGGATCAAATGCTATTTCATAAGCTTGAGGAGCTGAACTAATATCTCAAGGTTGAGGAAGAAAGGCTTTTGGATCAAAAGTTCGTTCACAAGGTTGACCACTTGTACCAACAGAGTGATCTGTTTTAACTTGAGACCAAAAAGGAGTTGTATTTGACATGAATGTTGTTTGAAGCTTTGGTTGTCGAACTGTACTTATACCAGGGTTAATGCCTCCAAAATACATTTCTGGGTTTTTTGGAACTTGAACTAATACGGTTGTTACTCCAGTTTCACTTTCGCTAAGGAGAAGAGTTTGACGCTTTGATTTTGATTCGTAACAAAAGCCCATTGACCAGCAGTAATCACATTTGGAGGTATTGAAGATTTTGCCCATGAGGTTGCGTCTTGACCTGTACTCGCACTACACTCCCAATTCGAAGGATTTGTACTCATTTTGTTTTATGAAAAATAAAAGGTTTAAAGTTTAATTTGAAAAATAACAGTTTCCTTTTAAAGTTCACAATTTAAAAACCACAAAGTTTTGGAAAACGGAGACATGAAAAACAAATTATAACGAAATTTGGTTCTTCGCACGAATAAGTGATTCGTACAAATCAGATTGTTCGCATGAACAAGTGTCCTTCGTGCGAGCCTAATATGCTTCGCACGAACAAGGTCTTTCGTGCGGATGACAGGTCTTTCGCACGAAGGATCCTGTTCTTCATATGGATGGATTATTCGCACTGATGTTTTTCGCAGAGGGGAATCTTTTTGCAGGGTTGGTTGGTAAAAATTTCTTTTTTAAATAGAGACTTGTTTCTGAGTTTGTTCGAAAGTTATCACCTGTCTTATCCAATTTTGCTTAAAAAGACAAACATTCCACATCAGCTTTTCAGTCAAAAACAGTCAAGTCCAGAGATTTGGTCAACCCTTCAAGAATATTCTGATAAGTTTTCCGATAGGAGTATCACCGGAAAATATGTGCAACTGAACTTTGATGAAAAATTTTAAGAAAAACCCTAGCCTAACATGTCTCCATGTATTCTAACAAGGTTTTTATAAAAACTTTCTGGATACAGCAAGTTTTCCTAAGTTTTAAACAAGTTATCCTTTTAAACAAGTTTTCCTAACAAGAGTTTCCTGCTGAAAGTTCAAGAACACTTCAAGAAACCTCATTAGCTCAGATTAAACACTAAGCTTGGTTTTGAACAAGGAAGAGAGCCAAAGCTCTGATACCACTTGTAGGTCCATTTGGAGGATCAAGATAAACATGCTTCCTTGTTTATGTAACACACACACGAGTGTGGAACCCAAGTGTGTATGCAAACCAAAGTAAGAGCACAATCAATATAACAAAAGATATATCTTCAAATGTTCACTATATTGATTTGTAGAGAGACTCAGGACATAGACTCTTGAATACACAGCTTATCTCTCTAAACACTCTTAGTGTTCTCTCTCTAGTGTGTCTATTCGTCTCTAGCTTAGTGTCCTCTCAGCACTGAGAACTACATGTCTGTTTATATAGTACCAACACCTAGCAACAGTACGAAGAATGTTGCTAGTCGTACAAAGCACTATACAGACACGAAGAACATTCTCAGATGGATGCTCGTACGAACATGTTATGGCTCGTACGAATGAGAAACTCATTCGTACGACCAAGCAATGATCTTGATAACAAGGTCACTCGTACGAGCATACAATGACTCGTACGAATGTGTAATGGCTCACATTATTAAAACCCAAGATTTCCACGAGATTTTTGGAAAATATTTGCAGGCATAAAGTTTAGAGATATAAGGTAAATCATTTAGGTTAGCTGATCTGTAAGTTATAGAATTGTTTCGGCAAGGGTAAGGATGAGGATGGGGATTAGGATAGAGATCCTAAGTTTAACTAATGTTTAGGTCCCTAGGAAGGTTATAGTCTAGGTCAAAAGCATTCGAATAACCTAACTCCCTATAACCAATGCTCTGATACCAATCAATAACACCCCAACCACGTAAAACAACCCGCGACGGAAACGTCAAGGAGTCCCGTTACAAATTGCTCATAACACATGGTACTAAAGTTTCATTATATTACATTGTTTTTCAACACAAAGAATTACAAGTAATTGTTTTTAAATTAAAGGAGACTAAGGCCCATCCATTCCTATGTGTAGTAGAATAACCATTATACATGTTAACACCCAAAATATATGTGAAAATAAAGTCAACAACAAAAGTTGGCGAGTAACATAGGTTTGGTGGTCAAATTCGAGGCTACAAGTTTGTATTGAAAAAGGTTTAACCAACTACAAAAGTTGATTTAGTAAGTAAATCTTTGTAGCCTTGATCTTTGACAAAAATATTTGTTTTGTAAAATCGTGTAAGTAATCGAAAAACTTTGTATGGTTTGTATATCTTTAACCTGAAAACCATTTGTCATTTTGTCTAAACCAATTGTCCTTGTTTTGTGTAAACCAAATTTGTCTTGTTTTGTATAAAATCAAATTGTCTTGTCTTGTCTAAAAAATAAAATTGTGTTGTCGAGTATAAAATCAAATTGTCTTGTCTTGTCTAGTATTAAAGCCTGTGTGGACTGTCGAATAATCCCTATAGAGGATATATCAATTTGGATTTCTCGGATTCGCTCATTCCTAGAGGAACTTCCGAACATACTTAGGAAGTGGGAATGGGACTATCAATTCTATATCACTATAACCTACTATTGGTCGACTTGATCAAAGTTAATGGATGTACCATTGTCGGTTCAACACACCATCAAGTTTCGTACAATGTAAAGCATGTTGTGTATAGAAACAATATGTAAATAAGTTTTGTAGATGTGTAAAATAATTTAGCAATATGAATCACCCCAAAACATTTGTAAAACGTAAAAGAGGGAAACTATGTACTGACAAGTTTGCGTAGTTGTCTTGTTCAATCGCGTATGCAAGTTCAAGTGAGTGTTTCCTAATTATGTCGAATTGTTATATTGTTAGTGTGTATCATGACTTAAATGGAAGAATGGATAGAATGAGGTTTATTAACCAAACGAGTGAAGGATCTCATGTAATATGGTTCATAATACCTTACATTTTGATTGGAAAGTGTCTATAGGTGTTTTGACCCGTGACGACTTGTTAAAGTGGTTTACGCCACTTTAATGGGTCGTATGCGTAACTACGAGTTCGGATGGTCGAATGGGTCATATGATGAGTCCGATATGTCAAAACATGTTTATTAAGGTTGTATGATCCGCTTAGATGTCAAAAATGTTGCTCATATAGGTTTAAAACTATTTTAGGCAAAAAGGGTATTTTTGACCTTTTAAAAGTATTTAAACTTGACTCGCCATTTGACTAATCAAACGACATGAGTATAAGGTATAACCTCAGAGGTTTATTCCCTATATTACTTTAGTCATATAAATGGGCTTTGTCGGATCCTAAGGTTGACCAAACGTGTCAGATTCGAAAGTCAAAGCAGAAGTCAAACTGCTCGACTTTCGACTAAGGAATAAGCACTAAACTAGAAATGACGAGCTAGACATGTTTAAACATGTCTAATAATGTTATAAACTGATTTGGTGTCAAAACTTTAAGTTTTTATACTTGAAAATTCTTTCGTCGTAAAATGCATTTTTATACATTTTTTACTTTTATTTCGTAAAAGTTTGACTCGTCATTTCGCCTACTAAGCGTGATGATCAGATGGTATAATCGCGAGGGATTAACACCTTCATTATTACGATAATGTAGATTAAATGAACTTTGACTTGACCAAAATGGTCAGAACTGAAAGTCAAAGCAAAAGTCAATTTGCTTGACTTTTGGCTCATAACCATGGTTGTAAAACAAGGTCTCCAAGGCTGACTACTCCCCGAGTAGTCGCTACAAGGTAGGCTTCCGACGAGACTTTCTTAAGTCCGCCTAATTACTCGGCATCGATCAAATGCAGTCAACATCGGTTAAAATCGGATATAGTAGGTCAACTCGTGGCAGAGTTTGACTTAAAATAAAATAAAACATAATTTCTATGCCTATCATATTAACGAATGAATATCAATTTCATGTATTTTGTTATAAATGTTTGTAAATTTATGTTATTTGACATATATTTAATTTCCGAAAACTAATTTCTTTGTAATTTGACATGTCCGAGTACTCCCTGTGTACTCTCCACCTAGGCCGAGTACTCTCAACTTCTCGGTTGACCTACAAGGGAGCACCTAGCGACTTTTGCAACCATGCTCATAAATAGCCAAAAAAATGAAATAGACTAAGAGAAACACTTACTTGTGTTTCAAGAGGAAGATTAGACTCAGAGATGGAGGCTTCAATGCAGAAGCACGGTCCAAAAAGAATAGAAAGAAGAACTTCACACTTTGATTTTGAAGTGAATAAAGTGGTGTGAAGAAAATGGATGAATCAAAGGGGTATTTATAGTATTTTAGAATCAAGGAGGTGATAACAAGTGTTACCAAGTGTGGATTAGTGTCCTAACATGTGTTAACACAAGATTAAGTGTGACAAAATTCGTGCTAGGTGTCAAAGATTGAAGCTAGGCGGCTATACTTGGTGATCAAGGCAAATTTCTGCATCTGGCACCCCTTACGAACCATAACCAAAGCCTTATGGTCTGTAAGGCACTTTGACGGCAAAAATATTGCATTTTTGACAATTTTGGCCACTGGACTTATACTATCAGCTTTTTGGCATTTTAGCCCCTCTAACTTGTTACTTAAGCTATAAGGGTATTTAGGGTATGTGTAAGTTATATCTTTGTCTCAGAATATACGTTATATTATAATTATTTCGTTCGAATATCGGTTAATGAAACTTTTGCGAAAGAAAAAGTTTTTGAAGGCTCGAATTATTTGCGGGTGTTACAATATCAAATTTACAAGTATATCATATATAATCATATCCGATTGAGATAAAATAAAATAAAATCTCTTAAATGGGTTAATATATACAATATAAAGATTATTTTGAAAGTTATTTGTGTTGCATTTTATTATTTAACTTTTGGTGTTAAACCAACTAAGCGATTAACTAACCCAAAGTTTTATCTTTGTTATACAGTTTTTTAATATGCTATGCAATCCTATACACTTTTTAATATAATTTTTGACATAATAAATCAGTTCGCGAAATTTCAGTTAATTTCAAATTTCAAATTGATACATTAAAAAACGATCAGATGTGAAAATAAATATTACGAAACACTGGTTAAATTTCTTAAGAAAACAAACAACTAACGAAGCGAAAAAAGAGAAACGACATTTTAATATGTATTAGATCACTTGTCAGAAATAAAATTGTTATGTCATGTGATTATTAAGGGTGAGGAGAACAAAAAGTGACATGTAGTAAAAATATTTTTATTTTAGGAAAAATTCATTTGAAAATAAATTTAATGTTAGAAAAAAAAAGAAAGGGAATAATTGTAAAATATTAAATAGTTTATAACTTCTCTGATTAATTATGTTATATCTCATTAATAAAGCAAAAATATTTTATCCTACACGTTTTAAAATTTATTCTACATATGTCTTACATTTACCGGAATTTACCCTACACACATGTAAATTTACCCTACACATTTCAAAATTTATCCCACACATACTAAAATTTATTCTACACATGTCGAAAATTGTCCTACACCATAAATTATTTTATCTTGAAAAAGTATATATGAAAAATAAAATGAGTTACAAGTTTAATTAATTAACTAATTAATAAGAATTATAGATTTACCTATATGCCCTTTTTCATAACACTAAATACACATATTCAATAAAGTAAATGGAGAATTTCTATTGGTTTAAAAGTTATTCTTATAAAATTTTTCTTTTCATTTGAACTCTCCACTTTTCATTTATTAGTATATATATACATATATATATATAGGGTGAGATTATTATAAAAAAATTGTTTTTTTGTAAAAAGGGTAAGAAAGAATCTAAACTATTAGATTTCTAATCTAATGGTTGAGATATTGATGACAATATTGTAAATAGTGTTGACTATTAAAATAATTAATTTTCTACATTAAGGGTATAAAGATAAATTTAACATTTTTAAATTAAGAAACTAACATTAATGCACATGCAAGGTCCTCCCCCCCCCCTTTTTTTAAAGTTAATAACGTTTTATACGTAACTATTTTTTAAAAAAAATTACACCATATAGCGAGTGTTTTTTTATCTTTAATATGAGTACTATATTGATATAATTATGTGGAGAAAAAAATTACGTCTCGCTTGAATGTTTTAGTCCATGGTGTTTTTTATGTTCATACAATGGTGTTTTAATTGTATTGTGATTCAAGGCATTGTATTTTATAGTAAAACAAACTTAGTTAAATTCAGTTGATGTTCGAAATTTATACAATAAAGAACTACAAAAAAACGCTATACAAATCATATACTATGAAAAACACTATATATATAAAAAACACAATACTCCTTTAAAATAAAACCACAAAGATAATATGAACACAACCCAACACTATATATGAAACAATAATACTCTTTTAAATAAACACCCTTTAAAATAAACACATTGTGCAAAAAAAACCCACTCCCTACTACCAATGCACAAATTAAACACCATATATATATAAAACACCATACTCCTTTAAATAAAACACCATATATAAAAAAAACACCACAATGATAATATGAATAGAACCCAACACTATATATGAAACAATAATATGAACACAACATGTAAATTACAACTATACCCTCAAAACCATTAAAAAAATACCATAACACACCCTATTGAATTCACCACTCATTAGAAACCTCTTAAAAAAGACACCGTAACAACCATTTTTCTTTAACCCTCAATCCCGACATACCCAACACGAATGTTTAAAACAAAAAATTTGAACAATATAGATAATTAAGAAAAAAATGGTATTCGTTACCGATCAACAAAAAAAAGTAGACATCGATCGAACAAAGAAACAAAAGCCACCCAAAATTTCATACATGATTCATCGTTATCCATCGATCAAGATATTAATGTATATAGTGTCGAAGATGATTAGTAAATCTCATAACCATGAATGAAAAAATGCTATAAATAAATTTTCATTATGATATCTTGTCAAAGATGATCAGTAAATTCAAAAACAAATTAAATTCGAATTCCTAAAATACTATCAAAAATCGGTTGCAAATATTCATTCCATAATTAGATTTCATTGGTTAAATTATAATTATACTCTTAAACTAACAAAATAAAAAAGGACATGTGTAACTACCAAAATCTTTTTTATTATTCTCACACTTTATATTTTTTCATAAGAACCTCTATCTTTCTCTCTCTCTCTCTACATATATATATATAGCTATCTGATATTTTAAAATTGTTATTTAATGTCATTATTTAAAGGTATGGAGACACCAAAAAAATGATATGTGGAAAAATTTTTATTTATTAATATAGGAAGATTATATATTATATATTATATTATATTATATATTTATTTATATAAAATTTAAATTACTATTCTATATATATATATATATTTGTAGTTTAAATTTTCAAGATAAGCATTATTAAATATTTTAAGGATAAATAATATTACAAATTTGATATATATATATATATATATATATCAAATTTGTAATATTATTTATCCTTAAAATATTTAATAATGCTTATCTTGAAAATTTAAACTACAAAACCCACACTCCTAACATATTTCCAAGTTAAGGGCACACATTTCACTTCTCATATTTAAAAAAAATCTCATATTAACGTCATACAGGTTTTTACATGATTTCAAATAGTGGTACAAATGAATTTCACATATCACATGATTTCCCAGCACATTAGCTTTGTTTTTGACTTAAAATAATATTTTTTTTAGGTTTTACGAATTTATTATTTTAAAAAATATAGATTTAATTCAAAGATAATAATTAAAAAAGTACATAACAAAAAACATGCATACTAATTTAAAATACAATAGTAAATATATAAAACTAGGCTTGAAGTGTCGCAATATGTTTCACCAAATCCACATGAAGTATACTAGTACATGCTAAAGCCGTATTTATTTTAAAACCTAATCTGTTTTCAAGTACATGCTAAATTCGTACACGAGACTAAAATACTATATTTTGAAACCTAGTGGGTTTACAATGAAATTTATATCGAATTATTCATAAATAAAGATAAACAACATTGTGTAATTAGTTTTTGTTAATTAACGAGCATACATTATCATCATATAATCAATTGATGTGATTAAGTGATTCTTGTTATTTTTCTCTATGTATATTTATACACAAATTGTATAAACGAAATTTGTACTATCAATATACATGTTGAATAAATAATGAAAGATATATAACCACTTATAGTTATTGTACTAACTATTATATACAAGAGGATTATGCAATCTAGTAACCAATTCATTATCTGTCTGTGAAGTTTTTTTTGAACGAATTAAATTTCATCAAATCCGTTTTCGATAAGGCTCGAACCCTTGATTTATGTACAATTCGATATAAATTTAAAACTGTTTTTATATTAAATAACCCCATTAGCAATGCTTTTGAAAGTTACTAACCACTTGTGTTAAGTTTGGAATTCAAAACCAAACCAATCAAGTAAACTTTGGCATCAATTTAATTATCTTTTGCCAGTTAAGATTAGTTTGGTTTCAACTTCAGTGCATTTAATCCTTTATTTATTAAAAAAAACAAAAAACCCCTATATTTACATTCATGATGGGCCATAATAGTAAATGAAAATAATTGGTGGAAAAGGATGGTTTAAAGTAATATTTTTTTTCTACTACACCAATAAAATATATCAAAAGTAAAAAAAGTGATGTGGTGAAAAAGCTGGTGGGTATTAAACTTGTTGGTGTGGGTTCAAATCTTGTCTTAGGCAATTCACATTGTTTTTATTTTCTTGGTACAAGTGTCTAACGAAAACCCTTAACTTTAATAATTTACGTTATTGCCCTTAAACTTTAAAGCTTACTGTATCAAGATTCAATAAAGTACTACCCCATACATTAAAACTTAATATATAGTCTTCAAGATTTAATAAAGCTTTTTTTTTTCTGTCTTTCCTTTGGTTTTTTATACATTCTCGAAACTTAAAGAAACTTTTGATGAACCTTAAGCAACCGAATCGGTGATTAAATATGCAAAAATTTTAGTTTAGTTTTTTTCTTTTGTCTGAATAATGGTAGTGTTTTGTTTTAATTGGTTGACTCGATTTAGTTTTTATTCATGCCATGCAATTGCCTAGCATTCGCTCATTGATCCTAACAAATTACAAATTTGTTCCTAGTTCAAAATTACAGTCTTGCCATCGTTTTAGTTTTTTAGCAAAACTGGTTTTTTTAGCAAAACTATGGTAGTGTTGGTTTTAATTGGTTTACTCGATATAATTTTTATTGAGATCGTGTTATGAGTAATATTTACAAGTAACCGACACAAAACCCATATGTTATGAAAATGGGCACTATTTAGCAATGCGGGCAGTGCTTAAACTAGTTAGAGTATAAAGTATATCAGAGTGAATAGTTCAACCCACCACATTAGTAATTTTCTTTCAAATTCACCATTTAAAATTTCTCTAAACCCAAAATCATTGACTAGTTGTAACCGTGCTGTAATATCCCATCGGGTAAACTTGCTTCACCTGAAACGACACACAAAAACAGTGGTCAGGTGGTGATGATGGAAGCAGTGATGGCTGACGATGGTGCACCATGGCGGCTACGTCCCTACTTTTGAATCAACGAGGTTTGGACAATTTACCTGATATAAATGTGCATACATGTGGGAGAAAAAGAAAATAAACAAGATGACCCTTGCAGCCTGCATGAACAACAAATAAAACCATACAGAAATATGATAATGAAACATGAAATTGAAGAAAATGAACAAAAAGTGTTGGTGGGTTTGGAAACATGACCCGACACGACCTCGCCCATTTAACCCACACATGGAATTACCCTTTATCTCAAGAACCCATTGTGACTTTGGAAAATACTGATTGTATGTTTGACTTTTTTGTGAGTCAACTTTAAATTGCCAGTAAAAATATTTAAGATTCAATGGACATTACCAACCACCCGGCAAACAATGCAACACCATTCAACATGTAAAGTGTCGAGTTCTTCTTCTCGGAAACATCCAAATACCTAAATATGCATATCTAATTATTGATTCCCAGGTCAAGCATGAAGAAATCGCGTTTGTTTTGTCAATACTTACCATCTTAGATTCACAAAGGGTGTTGTGATCTCTGTGAAGAGAACAATAAGGATGTAAAACTGAACTTGGCCACTTAAAAGGGATTGACCAATGGCTAACAAAGAGAGTCCGTGGTGCAAAAACTGTGAAGACAAAAGAGATTAGAATCGACACAAATTCAATAAACTAAAAGAAAACATTATTAATGTCTTTATAAAAAAACATTATTATTAGAATAGTAATAAACTTCTCTAAAATAAAGAGGTTTAAGATGTTGTAGACATTTGAATCACTTTGGCGGCTTTTGACCAGTTTAACCTGTTTTATAGATTACACATTTGGCCCATTATTAATAAAACTGACCCATTTTCATATAAAGTTGGTTGAGTTTGATACCACCAATCCAAACCTACATGAGCTACCTAATGTAACTTCTTTTGATTGATAATTTTCCAAAGAGGATTTAATCGTTATTTATAAGCCCGGAGAAAAATGGGCAGCCAGAGGCCTAAGTACACTTACATACTCAAAACCACCTAAAGTTGGATAAGTCCAAATAATCATCACCAAGTCTGCCAAGAAGTAACCAATTGATATCTGCAACAATACAAAAACAAATACATTGATTAGCATATATCGCTTTCACCATTCTTTACTATGCAGTACGCAGAATTTGTTTTAAGCGAACAGTATTAACGAGGCCTCAACCAGTCTTCTAGTTTCTTCTTTTGTCTTCTATTTTATTTTTTACTTTTTGTAATATTTAGAGCGACCGGTTTTCTTGTATTTATTTCCTTTTCATATTTTGTTATGAACGATACTATCCTACATACACGTCTATGACTCTATGTAATATGTATACCTTGTATAGATGTTATATTTGATCCACAATTAACATACAAGCTTTCCTTCTGGGTCATCTCTAAGTCCCTTCTAGTTCAGTTTCAAAATTTTACTACATGTTCGACCTATTAACATAAAATAAAGCGTGCATGAACTTGTTTTGTTTTGGATTTGATTTACCATCCCTACACATTCCTAATTGCATGGTTCCGTGTACATGTGGTGAAAACATATATTTTAAGCGAGCTAAAGAAGTCATACCCCAAGTATAGCATCCGATAATGCAGATGACCTGTTGATGATCCACCCTTCTCGGGCATGTTCATCAAAAAGATCTGAAATGACTAGAAGATAGATCGAACCAATGGCTACAACAATAGCATGGAAGGTTGAAAAGCCCCTGCAAATATAAATGAATGCTATTTTAGCTAAGCTAAGCTAAGCTAATGTAACGATAAAATGTAAATTTAGATCAAGAAGTTAGGTGATAACCGGTTTTTCCATTCAAGTTTCTGCGCATTCTCAAGTTTGATAAAACCTATGTAGATTAAGGAGCTAATAATGCCTGTCAATTCATAAACCTTCGAAACGAAAACAAAACTGTCTTACAATTCAAGATGCAATGAGGAAAAGGAAATGCTAGTTAAAATGTTAACAGTAACTAGTTACAAGAAGACAACACCATTGGAAGGAAATTCAGATTACAGGTCCATTCTAATAATGTAACCGTAAAACTCTAAACGATATATTTTATAAGGTCTAGTTAATTTATAATAATCTGTTAGCAACCCGCCAACCCATCTACAATCCGTTTGACTAGTTTGGATATATGAATTACATGGTCGTGTTGGGGATACTCTATTTTAAATGTATCCAGGTTAGAATTGATGTCTTTGACACAAAAATAAAATACATGGGTCGAGCCAATCCGACGCGCTAGCCACCCCAGTAAATTCTATCATTGTCGTTAAGAAATGATACACAAATGTAAAAACAATGTAGCAAATTAGAATTCAGGGATTAGCCAAGAAGTGACATATGCCATAAGTTGAAGTAGCAAGTCAATGTTATTATCTAAGTTAACGAGTCAGGCTTACTAATTGCATAAGTGGCGGAACCAGAACTTCTTTATTAGGGTCATCATAACGCTTTCTTATCTACCGGCTACGACTAGAGGGTCTAATTCATGTTTTTTTTCTCAGATTTCATGTATCCTAAAATCTAAAAAATCCAGGGGATCACGTGCCCATGCTCCGCAATAAGTCAATTTAGTTAGACTTCACAAAAATGGTCAAAAAACTCACAATTGTAAGGAAGTGTTTGGGATTGTTCATTTAAGCAGCTTATGCAAAGCTAAACTTGTAATTTTGAATCCACATAGAACATATAAAACCTTGGGTAAATCATACATTGGTTGCGGATGTGGAAAAGAGAGATGTTGGGTATATAAGGAATATCCAACCTTAAATATCATCAACGCATTTCATTTCAGACAGATTGGTTGTGGATGAGAAGATAACTCCGCTTGAGAACATAAAAATCAGAACCCTCCTAATCATGGTTAAAAATGGACAATATTGGACAATAGATAACCATTCGTCATACACCCCTTTCACAACCTAAAGTTCTAATAGACAAAATGCATACAAAAAGAGAAGTGAAAACTTACAATTTTACACATAAAAATGCCCCCCAAAACTGAAAACAGCCACAAGCTTGGGTTGCTTGAACTTGCATGATTAGCAATGGTGCTAAATCCAGAAGGGGCCATAAGGTTTGTCTATCTTAAAGCTGCAACAAAAACTCACCATATGAACCATAAAACTAAACCACAATTTAAGATAATAAACACATAAATAAACTTATGGGGTTATGTGAATTGTTATAAAGATCTCCAAGAGAGAATAACAAACAGAGTTGTTTGTGAGAGAAGTATATGGGCAACAAAACCTGCAACCTGGTGGTGACAGCGAAGAAGAGCGGGATAAAATGGTAATACAAAACATGATAACTCTAATTTTTTAAAGCATTTTTCGTTACTCAAAACACTTTTATATGAAAATGTACTCTTTTCACCATGTGTTCTAATTTTAAATGTAAAATGAAGTGACAAAAAAAACATTAAACTAAGGGGTAAAAGTGAAGATAACTTCTTTATTAAAATAGAGACCAAGTTTTTTTTAATTTAAACTGGAAAAAAAACATAATCATTGTATAGTAACCAAAATTGATATATGTTTTAATTTTTTTCACTTAACTTTTTTAGCTAACGTTTTCTAGAAAAAATCAAAACATTAGAACATATATTGAAAGTTAAGTATCATTAAATTTTGTTATATCTTGTGAAGTACAGGGATAATATTTATATAATTAATCGGATTTTCAGAAGACAAAGAGCCCATCTTTGTTTACTTTATAGATAAATAATGTTAAGTGTATTAAAAGAGAGATGGGAACGTTTGAAGACTTTGGTAGGGGTCTCTATCTTAAAACTTCATATCTCGTGTCTAAATAAATAAATAAATAACTTTTAGCATATATTTTTTTAATTGTGCTTGTCACGACTTCTCTAAATTTAACTCGCACTCCTCCATAAATAAAATTCTAATATATGTTGAACTTTTACATATATTATATCTTTTTTGAGATGATTATACAAGTTTTTAACTTATAAAAGCCTTTCAACTAACAGTTTATTTGTATTTATTGTGTAACAAAAGCAGAACCACATTAATTGTACCGTACTCTAGCATGAATTTAAAGCAATAATTGTTTACCAACTTTTTTGTTTTTTCTTTTTTTAACAAGCAACTAAATTATCGCATAACCATCCTGGGATACCCTCAATCAATCAAATGCATCTCCACTTCTATAACAGCCAGAGTTGGATGCATACCCGAGCCACCAAGCTACCAGTTTCGGAGAAAACCCGCCCGCCCAAAGGCCTACTGTGGTAAACCCTGTTCAGCTCGGTTTTGAACTGGCGACCTCCAGAGAGGCTTAGTTCTAAACTTTATTGTTACCACCAATGTTCTTCACAGTGATACTAGTGGGAATTGAGCTTGGGACCTCAATGAGAGAAACCAAATGAATAACCACTAGACCAACTTGTCAGGATCAATTAAAACTCATTGTCTATGTGGGAGTTGAACTTGAAACCTTAAGGTTCTGATTTTTATGTTCTCAAGCAGATTTATCTTCTCATCCACAACCAACATGTCTGAAACACGTTAATAATATTTAAGATTGGATATTCCTTATTTACCCAACATCTATCTTATCCACATTAGTAGGATTTACCCAAGGTTTTATATGTTCTATATGAATTCAAAATTAGAAGTTTAGCTTTGCATAAGCTGGTTAAATGTACAATAGTCCATTCTTTAACTATCGTAGTATCGTTTACTAATAACAAAATAAAAGATTAAAAAATGTGATTTGTTTGTTTAACAAATAAACAAATTTCAAGTTTAGTGAAATGAAAGATATATAACAATCATAATATGTTAAACATTATCACAATACTTGTAAAGTTCAATATATTCAACTAATCCAACTAACAAGCATGGATCTAAAATACACATTGGACCCATGTGATAGAAATCAATATTCTATTCAAACGACATGAATGAACAAAATGAAAATTTATTGATGCATATGGTTAGAGCAGTTATGGGTGAAATAATGATACAACGTGCATAAATATATTTAATTTATAATGGTTTTTTTTAAATCAATTTCAAGGTTTATTTTAATTTAACAATACATGAGGAAACAAAATAATATGAAGTATGTGAGAAATCATATAAAGCAACACCAGAAACTATTTTAACCCTCTAGTTTTAATGATGGGTCGTAAACGTTATTTACCAACATTAACTAACGAGCTGCAAAGGTAGAAACTTTAGCGGTGAGCCAAAGGCAAAACCCGACCCCACCGACAATTACCTGATTTGACCTTAGAATCGATCAAACATAAAATACATAATCGACTCACTACCCTAAATATTAGATCGGTTCCGGGTTTTTATGTAATCGGGTTTGTCGGGTACCAAGTATAAGAACTTATCCGACATATTTCATTTTTCAACATATTTTGTTATGAACTTGGGAAGACTAGTGATAAATAACAAACTTGGTATTAGTGTATATGTCAAATTTACCTTCTCCAATATCATCAAAATCGGTTATTCTTATGATACTTATTGGTAATCAAGTGTATAAAAATAAATATTATATACTTTGTTGTTTTCGCTTTGACTTCGGAAAGTCAAACTTATTAATATAAATTCTATGCTTTCTTATCGCTTAATTGATTATTCGCCTTATACCTTATTGTATTCACTTTGACTCCGAAAACAATAAAAAAACGACACCGAATAAAAAAATAATGATACATATTAGATAACGTACCTCGTCAATGAATAACAGTAGCAGCCAAGAAGTTGACTACAAATTCAATGCAGATGGTTTCTTTCTCTATACGAATGTATTTATGGGAACATCATGCAGTCATTGTATGCTATATATTTTAGGGATTTAAGTCCCAATCTTTACTCAGCTATGGGGGCGCAGTCTTTTTTAAGTAGCACTTTAGTTTGGTCTATAGGTCCAATTAAGGTTTCACCATGAAAAGAACCGGGAACCGACCCGACCTGATTTTATATAAAAAAACTGGAACCCATCTAAATATCTAGGTGCTTAGGTTCGGGTCAGGTTGAGTATATTTTCGATTCGATTCTCAGTTATTTTCGATCCGGACCTAAACTTGCTCACCTCTAAGAAACTTCACCTCTAGAGCATGTAGTGTACTTAGCACCCTTTTATTTTCTAGAACTTCCTAATAACCAAATTTACAATCTTCATCTTAATTAAGTAAACGTTTGTTCATCCCCTAAACAAACGAAATCATTTTGCATGAGCTTTAAATGATGTTGAAAGTTAACACACGGCAATGGTTTTATTAACAAGTGAGTTGTGTTTTCCTTAGTGTCTAGCTTCTTCACCGCCACAACATGTGATTCAGTTACATCTTGGTGAAGTTAAGCTTCGCATTTATATGTTTTGATTATTCATGATACACAAGTAACTAGAGTTGTCACACAATACCATTAAGTCATTAGGCCCAACCAGGTTCCTTGATCATTTAGAGTTTACGAATGTCATTAGCTCTTCCCGACAACACATTAAGGTTTTCATATAACTAACATATAATAGTAAGAAAAGCAATGGCACGATCTTCCTCTTTCGGTCTACCTTAGAATCTCTAAACACAAACAAGTTTGTTGAGTTCTTTTCAGGCACAGACGATACCCGTGGGACATGTATGTATATAGGCCCTCCAACATGAACCATACACATGTGGTTGTCGCCTCTTTCGACACATCAAAAACTTATCATCCAAGAATAGAATAATGGCATCATGAGCTTTCTCCATAGTTCTAGTTCTTTCATGTTGTGATAAAGTCACCTTGTTGCATGCATCTTCACTCTTCACAACTCGTAGTCATTTTTGTCATCAAACTTCTTAAGATCAAAGTTTGATGACACTCTAATTTTAACTTTTTATTTCTTCTTAATGAGAATAAACTATTGAAAATTGTAGATATAACAATATAAAAAAGAAAAGAAAAAAAAAGCAAGCGGGCCATAAATCACAATGAATGAGACTTGTATGATTAATATATTCTTTATGTTATATTTAATCATGTATCCATATAATCATTTATATAATATATAGATCAAAATATATTATACCTATTATATAATTAGTTGGTAATTGTTGATAGACCATATTATCCTTATTAACTAATTAGATTTCCTCTTAGGTGTATATATAAGGAGAGAATAAAGAGGTAAAAGGGTACACACTAAGGGTGGTCGGGGTGTATTCGGTGAGTGGGGTGTTTGAGTGGGTTCACCGATCGGTGACACCGCTGCCACCCCCTTGCCGCGATGCGGTGACTCCCCATTTCGTTGATTAGTCACCGAGCTTGACCGTTTGAGATTCGACCGTTGCGAGTTTTGACCGTTTGTTAAAAAATTTCTTTATTATTTAAAACCCACACATTTCACTCATCTCATTCACCAATTTTCACCTCTATTCCACAAAATCCTTTCTTGTATATTCCAAAAAATTAACCCCGTTAAAATAGCGGATGACATACCCCGCTATTCATTCCATTTGATATTAGTGAAAACGACGATTCTTCTTCAAGCGATGGTAGTTTAGTTTTTTTTTTCCAAAATTTGATTACTGAAGCCGCCGCGCTGGAAGACACCGGTACTTCTAGAAAAAAGAAATTTGTCCGTCGAGATCGAGAGAAGCCACGAAACCTTGTGTCAGATTATTTTGTCGAGGAGCCCAAATTCAACGAAGATGTTTTCCGTCGTAGTTTTTGTATGTGAAAAGGTTGCTTTTAAAAATAGTGAGCGACGGGCAAGCAAATAACTCGTGGTTTCAAGAGGGCCTGGATTGGAGAATGAAAAAGAGTTTTACATCGTTGCAGAAAGTTACATCGGCGATTAAGCAACTTACAACCGGTAACCCTCCAGACGAGAACGACATGGACGAAAGGACTTCTGAAGAGTGTCTAGATTATTTTTGCGAAACGGTATGCAAATTATACGCTTCCGAGTACTTACGTAGACCAACAAGCCACAACGTCGCCGCTGTTGTATCAGGCTCATGAGGATATACATCACCTTCCGGGGATGTTGGGTAGTCTTGATTGTACACATTTTGTTCGGAGAATGTGTCCAACAGAGTTGCGCGGCCAATATATGAGGGGGGATCGCAGGTACCCGGCAATTATGCTCGAAGCGATGGCCTCTCAAGATTTGTGGATTTGCATGCTTTTTATGGTCCACCAGGTTCACAAAACGATATCAACGTGCTCCATTAATCTCCGTTATTTCTTATTCAACAGAATGGAACTGCACCAAAATGCTCATTTTACGTGAGCAACCACTTGTACAAGCGTGGATACTATCTGTGATATCCCGGGTTTTTCGGATAACTTACACGTGACACATGCCGAATAATGTATATGCTAAGTATTAAACATGCACGAGTTAAATGAATACGTGTTGTGTGTTGTGTGATTGTTTTAGTTATAGAATAATTACAGTAGATATGTACACGAACTGAACCGAACTGCGACGCGAACCAACTTCGATTCATTGTGACTCTAGGAGTAACAAGTTTTAAACTTTAACTCAAGTCAAGTCCTCGGCCAAGATCAAATCCAAACCGAGAGCAAACCTAAACCCTAAACCAAAACACTCTCGGCCGAGATCAAGTTCAAAACCGCGGATTTATTGAGTTCAAACCCAAACCGAACTCACCCTAGTCCTTGGCCGGGAGATCAAGTCCAAACCAAACTAACTCACCCTAGTTCCTCGGCCACGACTCTAGCCAAAACCGTGATCCTCATCTTGTTGCGCCTATATATACAACACCCATACATACTCTTTCACAATTCGAAAACCCTAACAAACAAGACAGCCGTCGGCTGCCTTACTCATGCTTTCTTCTCGGTCGCAGCAAGCAGCAGCCGAAGCCTTCATCATCTCAGTCGCAAAACAGCCCTTTTACTTGTTCCTTGGATCGCCAGTTCAGCCTTGATACACTTCATCTAGATCACAAACAGCTTAGTCTCATTCCTCGGTCGCGAAATCAGCTTTTCCTTCCTCCCGGTCGCAACAGTCCTCGCCATCTCAGTCTTCGGCAGCGATTTTTGTTGATCATCGGTTTCTTATCTAAATCACGGTTCGTTTACTCTACCGTTAAAAGACTCGAATTTGTCATATCATCTTCGGAACACCTGTGTTTGATTGTATTGTTTTCAGATTATGTGAGTGTTAAGTAATCGGCTGTTTTGATTGTTGATTCATGTGCATGATTGTTTCTGGATATCATAAGTTTGCAAGTGTGTTTTGTTTGTAAAAACTAGAAGTAAGAACTAGGGTTTGCATGGATAAGTTGTTAGTAGTAAACTATGATTAAAAATCGGTTCTTGCTCGCTTAGGTTGATCAATAGGAACGGTTTATGTAAGTTGTAATAATAATATGCTGAAACAGGATGCTGATTAAAAGTTACAGCCGATTTCATCTGGCTGTAACTCGGTCGATAGTTGTCGAAAAACGGATTTTCTGATGTCTAGAACGTAGAGATTTGAATAAGGAATCTAATGGCGCTGGATTCATAATTTTCTGAAGTCGTTTGATATTTTTAAAGGGCTAAATAAGTTCAGTAACTAAAACTGTGAAAATCCTGAAATTTTGCTAGTTGTTTGTCAAGCTAGATTCTAAAATCAGTAGGGAGTTGAGTCATGATTTTTGTACAGCAACTAGGTATAGAAATTTCCGGGCAACTCCAACTGGAATTTTGTTAATCGGACGATCAGTGATTTTTAAATAAATTCTTCCGTGGACTGCAGTCAGAAAGCGGTAAATCTGACTGCAGCTTAGTGAATTAATATTTATGGTTAATTGGTAAAGATTTAGGACTTGGGAAAATTATATAAATTTCTATGGTATAAATGTCACCTACTGTAAAAATATTGGAATTTTTGGAATGTTAGAACTATTTTATAAAAATCCTAGAAAACAACTGAATAATTGAGTGTTAAGCAGAAAGTTGATAACTTGTGATTTTATGCATTAAAGTGTTGCATGGATTTGGAATATGTTCATGATAAGTTGTTTGATTACTATGATCACATGAGAATACTTGCATGCATGTTTGAGTGTTAGATATGTTGTTTGTGTGTATCACTTTGTGAGTAAATTGCGTGTGGAATTTGTATTGGTGTGATTTCACACTGACGTGTAATTAATTGGTTTGTTAGGACGCAACTAGCGGTCCCATCTCTTATAACATCTTTTCTACACTAACCGAGCAAATAAAGGTGAGTTCACGGCCCCTAACTTTATCCGGTTTTTAAACAACAGGGGGAGAAACATGTATACACTCTCAAACTCAATCTCTTTACGTTATACGAATTTAACGTCACATAACTATACGGTAACTAAGTTAATGTTAATGTAATGTTATGGTCAGTAAGCAGCTTTATCACTTAAGTCCTCGACAATCTCCTCGGATCGTTAGTATTTGGGTTAAATAGCGGGGGAATTATAAGTAGTACTACTGGGCCCGACAAGCCCCATCCGAGCTAGTCGCGCTAGCCGACCTGGTATGGTCAACGGGTGAATAATTGGCCTAACACCGCCATGGTCATGTGATAGGCCTGGCAAAACGGAGGCACAACAGTCAGCTTCGATCGCGAACTCTTACGTGACATGACTTTAGGCTAGCTACCTATATATATTTAACATTGAACTTAATTACGAATCAACTTAATATTCCGGGATGGGAATATTGGAAGCAACAACTTATTATACCGGGATTGGAATAATGGAACCGATACGTTATCCCGGGTTGGGGATAACGGAGTAATTAAACTATAACCGAACAAACGAATTTATGAAAACCTGTGAACTCACTCATCTTTAATGTTGACACTTGTTTCTTTACATGTTTCTCAGGACGCTAGGAGCTCTAGGTGCACGCACATGCATTGAACAAGACATCATTATCGAGTCTTATTTATTAATATTGTTTTGGGATTTTTCGTTTGTTTTGGCGTTTGTGTTGGCGCCCGCATCACTACTTACTTATGCTTCCGCTCAAACTTTAAAACTAATGCTCTGCTAAATATTGGTAATTGATATAAAATCTACAAAGAACGATTTTGGAAAACGTATAATCAGATCATGTAGAGTCGTTCGACGTACTAGTGTTTCAGATTCTGGTTTGTTCACACGCCTTGCGGAAAAAACTCCGCAAGTGGAAATTGAGGGTGTGGACACTATCTTACCGATGGAATCTACCCTACGTGGTCTGTGTTTGTGAAATCCGTATCCTCACATTCTGAAAGAAAAGAAGTTCAAGAGGCAACATGAGGCGGCAAGAAAAGACGTGGAACGAGCTTTTGGTGTTCTAAAGGCAAAATGGAGTGTACTAAATCGACCAATGCATGCTATGACTGTAAAAAAGATTAGGAATGTCGTATATGCGTGCATTATTATGCATAACATGATTCTGAAAGACGACGGAAACGCGATTGCACCAATACGTATTCGTGATCCTACAGTTGAGCCCGTTTTCAATGAAAATGTTTATAACGAGCTCATTGATGAAGACACACATTATAGACTAAAATATGATCTTGTGGAGCATCTTGGAGAACAAGATTTACCCCACCTTTTGGCGGATTCCGACAACGATTAGTTAAATTAGTTTTAGTTTTAAAATGTATTTTTATATTTTAATGTTTTGTTTTATTTATTGATGCATATTTTCTAGAAATAAAAATATAAAAAAAAATCAAACACCCATGTGTTTAAGCACCCCTAGTGATTGAGTGCAAAATGGTGAGTGGAGTGGTGAGTTGACATGGCATGATATTATTGGGTAAAAAAAAAGTTTACAACTCCCCATTTGGGGAGTGCCCCTTCCACCCTAATCATTATCATAACATCATAAAATTCGTCTCCCCTTTCTCTCCATACGAACTCTTAACCCTAGAGTTCGGTATTATCATTAAGAACTTACATCCTAAGGAGAAACTAGATCAAACTGACAATCATGTCAAACTCCATGGCTGTATCTATGACTGGACTATCTGCTGGTCTGTCTGCTGTTACATGTATTTCTACATATTTTCCATTATGTTTATACAGAATTAATCTTATACAGAATTAATCAACAAAAGTAACACTTCCTTTCATAGTTCTGTTAGTTAGATTGTTGTTTAATCTTATTATTTAATAGCGGAGAAAAGTAGAAAAACAAGGGTGAGAAGATTCAAAGAATGATACTGTCTAAAAAGATTGCCGTTTGTTAGTATAGGAAGATTGTTCACTTAACACTCATATTTATTGTTATTACCTTACTACTCTGGATTATGTCACATTTGTCTATTTGTAATTTAAGATTAGTCATTGTATTTATGTATTTCTTTTTGTAAAGAGTAGATTGCCAAAACCCTTCCAGTGGCTTGGACTGTATTGCATAAAATAAGTCACTTAGATGAAAAGGACGAATATGTCTAAATCTTAGGGACGATTTTGACAATTCAGTATTTTGTAAATATAAAACTTAGGTGCTAATAATACTATGCTATATGCTAATCAAACGTAACCCTTTTCATCTATGAATTTTACCCACGTTGATAAACACGGTATAAAGTTGTATTAAGATGCTATGGTGAATAGTAATAGTTTGTAATCTAATATAAATATAAATATTCAAAGCGGTTGTTGGTTTGTTGCTGATCAATTTGTTTGTGCATTTAATAGCAGTTATGATCTAAACGTATGTGAAAGAAAGGTCGTATATTCTATGCTCATAAATAGTAGCGTAACGTGAGAGTACATGATATTTCAAAAGTGAAAGAAATAAAACAAAATAGGAATTAAAAAAATTTACAATATGAATGAGAGTTCACGTTTTACTACAAGTATAGATATTCATGCATATATGTTTAGATAGTTATTTATAAACGTTAAAATGGACTGAACTAATGAAAGTGAATCAACAAGTTTAACCGGTTTAAGATTTATACATTCTAGTTTACATCTTAAGGTTTGAACAACCATTTGTGCCGAATGATTTGGAACTTGAAATTACAACTACTGCTATTACTACTACCTTTTTGAATATACAAAGTATACTATTTATGGACCATTCCGACCAATCCAAACAACCAATTGGTTTAATTTACAGTTTTTCGAAATCATAATTCTACATGGATTATACACCCTGAGATCTTGTTTTGAATTCGATACAACTTTTGTCATGTCAATTGATTCTATATGTGTCGATAACTTTATATGACTCGCATAGGGGTGTCAAAATAAAATTTTTATAAGCCTCATACAGGGCTTATACGATACTCTATACGACCAGTATAATGTTATATGGGTTGTACATAGGGGCAAAAAAAAATTAAGACTATTGATCCAACGTAAGATTCCTTGATTCGTGTCCGAGTTATTTGATTCGACGTAATATTCCTCGTTATGTATGCACGCCAACTATTTGATGGACGTTATTTCCTCAATTTGCGTGTTAATTATTTGACAAGACAAAATATTCCGTCAAAACTTACTCTATAAACTACTATGATCTTCTTCATTTTTCATTCAACTTTTATTCATATCTTTTAAATTCTCTCTATATTCAACTTGTATTACACTAATAATGTCGTTTTTAGGGCGACAATTATTATTTGGAAGATGACTCAACTAGCGAGTCGGATCATGCGACGTATGAGTTGAATCAAGATAACAATCCGGGGTCGTTTGATTTAATAAGATGTCTGATTTAAGTCTTGAGTCTGATGCCAGTAAGGATTAGTGGGCTTATGGTGACTATCGGGATAATTAACCTAATGAAAATCCTAAGGATTTTGGATTTGGTAACTATCATGGTAATGGATCACCGTTGTCCGGTAGTGGACCCCCATCCGAGGGCCAAGTGATGACGAACCTAGTGTGTTTCAGATGACCAGGTATAACATTTATTTATACTATAATTTACCATACACTTAATAGAATTGTTTTATAACCACAAAGTGTTTTTAAGAGATTCGATAGCATGGATGATTTGGTGAGCTGGTGTAAAGCAGACAGACGCGACAAAAGATACGCCATAGTTACCCAACAAACGAAGAACGAGGACAATAGCCATGAGAAAATATAAATATGGCTTATATGCGATTGTGGTGACGAACATAGGCATACAACCACGGTTACACATTGGGGAACAAAAAAAACCGGGTGCGAGTTCCAACTAATTGGGGCAGTTAGAAAGAAGATAGTAGCTTAGATCTAAAGGTTGCACATGCTAAGCATTACCATGAACTTTTTGTATCCTGAGGGACATCCATTCCTAATGAGGCTGACCCTAGAGGAAGAGAGGACGGTGGAGAAGCTCACACCTCATAACATGCCCTCACAAGACATTTTCGACCATTAGGAACTAGAACCCCGAAAATGTGTTCACAAGAAGTACCATATGCAATGCGCGAGCGAAATTGGGTCAAAGGAAGCAAGTCAGCGACACTCCAATGCGGATTCTTTTCAATCGATTGAACAAAGGTGGGTGTGTTTACTTTCTCTGACAGGTGAAAAGGATGATAGGCTACAAGATGTTTTCTTTATCCACACGATAACACACAACTTGTTGTGTGCTTTCCCGTATGTGTTGCTGATATACACCAGGTACACGACAAATCAATACAAATTGCTACCCGTTCAGATTATTGGTGTCACGCTGACATACCTCTTGTTTTGCATTGCCCATGTGTACATAACCAAAGAACAAGAGGACATCTTTACGTGGATGTTAGAGAAGTTGAAAGATTCGTTGGACAATGGTATGTAGGCCCGTTTTATAGTAATCGACATAGACCTTGCCCTTGTAGATTCCTAGTGTAGGATCTTTAAACTTTACGCACGGTGTTTTGACGGAAGTTTGGACATATAACACAATTTCGGCAGCATAATGTTTAGTCAACCTAGAGTTTATTAGCTACCGAAAGAGTTTAAATCGTTTAAGTTCCATGAGTGATCAAGTGATCGAACTCCACAAATGTCAAACTTAAGACACTTGTGCGCATGGCTGTTCTATTTATAGACAAACTACCAACATACACTACTGGCGTATCACTGATATGCACACACCACTCATGCGCCACATATAATGTCTTATGCTCTTATTCACACTCTAATTAACAATACTCAACACACGCTCTATCTATCTTATTCGCACAATATCGGACACACAAAATGCACCAACATCCTTGATGAACACCTGTGCATGCGTATTTTTGAATGCTATTCATTCACTATGCAGGTGACATATACAAGAGAATATCGCTAAACGTTTCAAGCCAAGCTTTAAAGCTGGAGATGGATGGGAGAAGTTTCTATACGGGTGACTACGGCATAGACTGTCAGACAAAAAACATGATGGTGAGTTTCCTACTAATTCTCATATTAATTATACTTATCTGAATAACAACCATAATTATATTTGTTTTCAGCTATTACTGGTTATATGTATACTACTTGGTTTGAATAAAAAGTCAAGGGTTTATGTCATACTAGACTCATCAGCATCTCAACTTTGGTCAGCGTACAACCAACAGGGTGGAGAGCCAGCACGCGCTTTTGAGAAAACACTTTAACAAAAACAAATACTACGTTGGATAAAGTTGTACTATATGTCGAGCAGGTCTTAGAAAATCAACGATTAGAGATAAGACGAAGTATTAAGAAAAGCATAAGTCGTACCATGGATCACCACAAGATACGAATATTTGATTTCTTATGAAAGAAGGTTTCACACGCATGTATGGATCTATTAGCTAATGAAATGAATAACATAAAGAGGTTAAAAGATGCTAATGGTATATGCGACATCAAGAAGTTGCAAGATGTAACACCCCAACCACATGGAACTCACGGCGGAAATCTCAAAGAGTTACGTTACATGATAGTTCACAACACATGGCACTAAAATTTCATTATATTGATTTATCGAATTACATCGTTCTCATACACAAAACATAACATTGCAAATAGTTCTTTTTAATTTAAAGTAACTAAGGCCCAAGTTTATCACCTATGTGATGCATACTTGAATAGCATTATGAATATGTACCTGAGACATATGTGAAAATAAAGGGTGAGTAACATAGGTTTTTGTTGGGCCCTTGAAGGTTTATACATTATTACATAGATTATTATAATGGGTTTTAGTGTTTGTTTGTACTTGGGCTAGTTAGAATGGGCTTGGGTATGGCGTAGGTAGGCTTGGGTTTAGGAGAATATTGGGCTTTGCTCCCTATAAATACATGTGTTAACTAAATGGTTTAGGTTATTGATTATTGTTTTGCTGCAGAACTTGTATCACACCATTTGTGTATGCAAGTTTAGTTATTATCAACATCTTCTTGTTCATCTTTCTTCTTTTTCGGTAATCAAGGTTTAGTAGTTTGATTCCGCCAAACAATTAAGCTAGGTGTAATGTCATTGTAGTGATCCATATTCGGGACTTGCAATTGGTATCAGAGCCTGTTAAGCTTATTTCTAGGCTCAGATTGATATCGCGCTGATGCTGAAAAGATTTCTGAAGTTTCTGTGCTGCTATTGAAGATTGTTGTTGAAGACTAGCTTTTTTTGAAAAGAAAAAAATATTGAAGATTGTTGTTGATTTCAAAAAGAAACTATTGCAGATTGTTGTTGATTTTGAAAACTTGTTGAAGCTCTGCTACTGTTCTTCGGAAAAGTCGTTGAAGATTGCCCCTGTTTTGCTCTGAAGATTTTGGAAAATCTGTTTACAGATTTGTCAGGATTACTGTTTCCAATCATAACAAATTTGGAGATCAGATTATTTTCGAATATATCAGAATCCTTGATATTTCGGAAGTTAGTTATTATCTCAAAAGATTTTGTTTTGTAGATTTTCAAACACGAGTTTTCGGCTTTTCTTTTGAAATTCACATTTCGAACAAGTTTTCGAATAGACAATAAAGCCTTTCGAAAAGTTACTGTCTCGAATTACGCTGGAAGGGTTTTCGAGTTTTGAAGGATTTCGTGTTTCTAAGGGTTTGAGTTGATTATTTGAGTCTACTATTCTGAAAATTTACTATTTGAACAACTACATAGTTTTCGAAACTGCTAGAGGATTTCGAATTGTTGGACTTATTTCAGATTTCTACTGTTTCGAAATTACTAGACTGTTGATCAAAATTTAATTTACCTTAAACTTATTTGGTAATTTTAAAAATGATGAACATGAATGGCCTTATGATTGCAACGGATTTGACCGATGATACCTTTGCTGGTATTCAATGTAACATCCGTAAAAAACCGGATTAACCAAACCCGCTTCGTTTATTAACCGAACAACCAGTCAAAAATTTCGTTGCATATTTTATGCTTAAATTAGTTTTAAACGATACATAATTAATAAGTATATTAGAATATAAAAGTTATATTTGAAAAAAATATTAAAAATAGTGATTTAAAAATAAAATGCTGAAGCCGGGACTCGAACCCGGGTCAGCCGAGAGTCATCAAAGCCTTAACACACATCCCTCCAACCGCTCCGCCACTTGTGTTTCTTGTTGATTATTTGAAACAAATAATACATAAAATAAAGTTGGAAATCAAACCCAGTCACTCTCGCCGGAAATCCCGACAAATTCGTCAAATGTTGCCGTTTCTTTTGGCCATAACGCTTACATTAACAGCCATATCGGTTATAACCGAAACAAAACCATCAATTTCATTCATTACCATAATTCCCATTGAAACCGAAAATAAAATTCAAATTCGGGATTTATCTTTGTTCATCAGTTAAACTCACGAATCTATCCAACTACACTCTCCATTTTTGCTCAGAAAATTTCACCGCAAGTCGCCGGAATTCTCTGTAAATTAACCGGAAATTTTCGCCGTTAAACCGAGTTCAATCCATCTTTTCTTCTTACCCAAAAATAAGATCATAGAACTCATACTGACATCACTCCCACTCACCTTAAACCTCTGAAGAATCTCTGTCGCAAGAAATTTCACTCGCCGGAATTCTCTGCAAGTCGCCGGAAAACCGGGACTTTCATCTACACGGTAATTACCTCGATTTTTCTGTTTCATTCCATTATTGGACAAATTCTAATAACAATCCCTCACCCAGAATCTATTCCAGACGACATTGCCGGATTTCCTGTTTTCACCGGAAAATTTCTAAAATTCCAGAAACTTGCTGTTAAACCGTATGATCATTTTTAACCTACTGATAATCGTTACTCAGTAGTTCAATTTCACATCTAATCCCTCCAAACTGTTAATTGATTCTAACAGCCGAAGGTCACCAAAACAGAGCCGACGATCTTCGCCGGATTTTCTGAAGAAGCCGATCTGTTCGGTACTTTCTTTCCCCAAACTCTTCGGTTCGATACTTTATTTTCATTTGGTGATTGTTTAGATTTAATTTATTATTTTCAGTACATGCAATTTCATAGGCCGTCGCTCCCCATTACATTATGAGCGTTGAGCAGTTCCCCATTACATTAGGAGCGTGAACCTGGCGTGCCAACATACGATCGGTTCCGTTTGATTGAGCCTTGATCGCACAGACATTTATCATTTTCAGTACATGCAATACGATCGGCTCCGTTTGATTGAGCCTTGATCGCACAGTTTCATTCATATTATATATTCATGCAAGTTGATATGTTATTGTATGCTATTGGTTTGTTAATGTATGTTATTGTTTGTTGTTGTTTGATATCGTATGCTATTGGTTTGTTATTGTATGCTATTTGTTGTTATTGTATGTTTATTTACGTTTGTTCATATATGAATATTGCACAATTTTTCCATATTAAATACAACAAGAAATAAATAATAAATGTTTTCTAACAAGGTTCATTCGCCAACTTTTTGTTGATCCAAAAACCATTTTTACATATGATACAGGTGAACAGGATGAAGCAAGGAAAACATAGGAAATTGCCTTAGAAGAAAAATAATGAAGTTTAGAAGGATGAATAGAACATGTTGTATTTGTTTGATATGATTGTATGATCTCTTTTAAATTGAAATAATAAATATGAAACATTATAATAAATGTCATGAGCTTTGATGATAACCCAATCATGCCCCGATCACCTTTTCCGCTGCGGGTCGGGGTGTGACAGATTGGTATCAGAGCTTTTGACTATAGGGATATAGGATAGGTTATTAGACTCTTAGAGCCTATACTATAGTTGACTAGATTTTAATTGTTTATGTGGTTACATGCAAACTTATGATATTTATTTGTTTCATATTTATTACATACACAAATGCATGCAAACATTTCCAATATTACATTTTGTGATACATAGTGAATTATACTTACAGTCAAACATACATACTTACATACATATTCATCATACATGTTACAATATTCACATATTCAAATCATCTTCATACTTCCGTTATTCAAGATTTTGTCGCACTTTTCATTTTTCAAATCTCATCAAAGTGAGTTCTGCGACGGGCATGTAGTAACTGTAAGGGTACAAGTACCGGTAGTCGGAACGTCCTGTCTAGGTTGGCATTCGTATAAATCCAATATAACGGACCAGTTTGCCTACCTGGGGACTAACGATGAGAGTACGAAGGACCTATTAGGCCAAAGCATGCCACACCAAACGTCGTTCGAACTAACCCCACTTTGAGGTGTCACCGTGTCCACACCTGGATACATTCCAAATATCATACGTTACATACATATTTCTCGATTTTCTCCGGGTTTTAGTGTACGTAACCAGGCAAACACATGCGAACCATATGAAAAACCCGGTAATCATGGGGGCCCACATGATTACGAAGGTGAAGTATGGCGGCATGCAAGGCCCAATTACGAGCAAAGCCCAAGACATCCTATGGATGTACTAGATTTATTATGCTATGTTTATTTTATGAATGTTCATTCCTAAATCCGACACATGATCCCAAAAACATCCAACTCATACTCTTCATATGTATTCCTTGTAGATGTCTTCTAATTCCGCTCGTAGGAAGATGAGAGCAGAAAAAGCTCGCGAGCGTATGGTTGCCCAAATCGCTCAACAAATGGCTGCCGTAATACCCAACATTGTAGTCCAAGTCCAACAAGCCCTTACCGCTAATCCCGTCAATCAAGAAGTTCAAAATATTGTCAACCCTCCCCCAAATACCACTAAATGCACCTACAAGCATTTCAAATCCTGCGACCCTACAAAATACGAAGGGACTGAAGGTGTCACCGCTCTTCTCTATTGGTTTGAAGAAATGGAAAACATTTTCCTAAATTGCGATTGCCCCGATGATCGCAAAGTGCGATATGCTACTGGTCGTTTATTTGGAATAGCACTTACTTGGTGGAATACAGAGAAGGCTAAACAAGGTGTTGAAGATGCTATGACTTTGACTTGGGAAGAGTTGAAGGAAATCATGACAAGACGGTTTTGCCCAAGGAGCGAAATCAAGAAATTAGAGGATGAGTTCTATTCGTTGAAATAAAAGGAAGGCGACCACACCACGTACAACAAAAGATTCCTTGAGTTAAATCAAATGGTTCCCAACTTGTTCACTCCCCTATACCGTTTGATCTAACACTACATTCGAGTCTTCCTTCAAAAATTCAAGACTCTGTAATAAGTACCACACCTGCAACTTTGGAAGCAGCAATGGAGATAGCTACAGAGCTCACCGAGAACCGTATACGGAATAAAGACTTCAAGGAGGAGAAGAAGAAAGATAAAGCATCAACTGAAACCTCCAACTCCACCCAAACCGAATCCCCTTCTCAACCCATTTCCAAGAGAAAACGAGATGGGCAACTTTTCGCTGTCACCCAACGCAATCAACCAGTCTCACAAGCCGTACCCCTCCAAGCTACCCCAATCACTCAAGTAGCACCCAACTCAACTTACCCAAATAAGAAACCATACCTTGGACCTCACCCTCAATGCAATACATGTTCTTATCACCATCCATTTACCTTACCTTGTCGACTATGTGCGAATTGTGGACGCTATGGTCATTCGAGCAAGGTTTGCCGCACCTCTCAAAGCCAAACCTTACCCCCTACTCAAAACATGATCCAAACATATCAACAACCCCAATACCCCATGTTACCTTATGTTCGAGCTTGTTTTAATTGTGGCGACCCTACCCATTATAGAAACACGTGCCCTCGATTAGTTAACATCATACACGCCCATGCTCAAGCAAACCCAGTTAACCAAGCAAATCAAGAAAACCCAACCACTAGGCCACCAGCAAGAGGAAGAGTTTTCAACATCAACACCAATCCTGTTGAAGATAATGACGGCCCAAACGAAATCACCCAACTAGTCCCCTTCACTGAAAATCAAGATTCAACTCCAACCGCTTAGTTTTATGTTTTTCTTTATGATTATCTCAATTTTCACGTGTCTAATTTTAAATTGGAAATTTATCCAAGGATCTTAATGTGAATTACTATTTCAGTTTTGTTTTTATACTCATTGATTTAACATTCATATCATCATACCTCACGACATATCACAGTGTCATCATTTAAAGAAGTTGAGCTGTGTCTCACTTCTACATGGACTAACCTCTCCATCATAACAAACGAGAGAGGTACTGTCATCATTCAAACATGTATGCTATCAGAATTAAGACTCAAGCTTTGGTTGATTGTGTTTGTTTATGTTTTAGAGTCACATAGAACTAGTCATAACTAACGGATAAAGCCAATGAAAATTTGACGAGAATATGGTGGATACGCTGCTAGTACTTCCTATATATAAGTATTCTTGTCAAAGGATCAGAGGCATTTTCAGGTGGTTATGAGAAGTTCCATGTAGGATTTAGTAATGTCTTGGTTGAAATTTGTTTTACACTCACTGATTTAACATTCATATCAACTTTTTCTACATAGACTAACCTCTCCATCATAACAAACGAGAGAGGTACTGTCATCATTCAAAGATTCAAGCTTTGGTTGTTGTGTTTGTTTATGTTTAGAGTCACATAGGACTAATCATAACTTACTGATAAAACCAATGAAAATTTGACGAGAATATGGTGGATACGCCGCTGGTACTTCCTATATATAAGTATTCTTGTCAAAGGATCAGAGGCATTGTCAGGCGGTTATGAGAAGTTCCATCTAGGATTTAGTAATGTCTTGGTTGAAGTTTGTTTTATACTCACTGATTTAACATTCTATCATCTCATCATTTAAAGAAACTGGATTGTTGTAACATCCGCCAAAAAACCGGATTTACCAAACCCGCTTCGTTTATTAACCGAACAACCAGTTAAAAATTTCGTTGCGTATTTAATGCCCAAATTAATTTTAAACGATACATAATTAATAAGTATATTAGAATATAAAATTTATTTTTGAAAATGTACTAAAAATAATGAAATAAAAATAAAATACTGCTGCGCGGTTTCGAACCCGGGTCAGCCAAAGGTTACACAAAGACTTAACTCACACTCGCTCAACCGCCCCACCACTTGTGTTGTTTGTTAACATATTGAAACAATTAATACATAAATCAATCTGGAAATCAAAACCAGTTACTCAAACGCGCCCAAATCCGTTCACGTCGGAAATCCCGACAATTTCGTCAAATTTGGCCGTTTCTTTTTAGTCATAACGTATGCATTAACACTAAGATCGGTTATAACCGAAGAAAACCATCAATTTCATTCATTGCTTTGAATTTCTATTG
The DNA here is from genome assembly GCA_947069175.1 of Scalesia atractyloides. Classification (NCBI taxonomy): domain Eukaryota; kingdom Viridiplantae; phylum Streptophyta; class Magnoliopsida; order Asterales; family Asteraceae; genus Scalesia; species Scalesia atractyloides. Next base: position 16,996 of record CAMTDV010000102.1, on the reverse strand, counting down.
AAACCGAAAATACAATCCAAATTCGGGATTGTACCTTGTTCATCAGTTAGGCTCACGTATCTATTCAACTCACACTCATCATTTCGCACAGAAAACTTCGCCGGAAGTCGCCGGAATGCTCTGAAAAATTACCGGAAAGTTTCGCCGGAAAACCGAATTCAATCCACCTTTTCTTCTTACCCAAAAATAAGATCATAGAACTCGTACTGACATCACTCCCACTCACCTTAAACCTTTAAAGAATCTCTGTCGCAAGAAATTTCACTCGCCGGAATTCTCTGCAAGTCGCCGGAAAACTGGGACTTTCATCTACGCGGTAAATACCTCGACTTTTCTGTTTTATCCATTATTATACAAATTCTAACATCACTCCATCACTCAGAATCAACCCTAGACGACATTGCCGGATTTCCTGTTTTCGCCGGAAAAGTTCTGAAATTCCAGAAACTCGCTGTTAACCGGTATGATCACTCAAACATACTGATAATCATTACTCATTAGTTCAATTTCACATCTAATCCCTCCAAACTGTTAATTGATTCTAACAGCCGAAGGTTCCAAAACAGAGCCGACGAGCTTCGCCGGATTTTCTGAAGAAGACGATCTGTTCGGTATTTTCTTTCCCCAAACTCTTCGGTTCAATACTTTTCAATTGTTCATCTTGTTCATTAACCGAATTAATCAAGTATCAGTTAGATAACCGTTGCCTGAGTTTTGAACGAAGAAGACGAAGTAGTTATAATATAAGTTTAATTAAAATCAGTTTATGAACGGGTTAGACACACAGTCCAGCGGTGGACTGTGTGCGAACAAAAACACGCATACGTCCCGAGTTCGATTCTTGTCACACGCACCTTCACAGAAATAAAATGCCTTTTTTTTAGAGGCCGAACCGGGTTAACTCCGTTAGATGTTAAGTATAATAAAAACCAGAATAATTACCAAGTTAGACACACAGTCCAGCGGTGGACTGTGTGCCAAACTAAACCACAGGTCCCGGGTTCGAGACCTGTGGAGTGCACCGAGTCGTGACATTAAAATCGTTTTTAAAATAAATGATTTTCGGATTAATTCGATTAGTATATAAATATAATTAAAAACAGAAATATTTCAGGTTAGACACGTAACTCAGTTGGTAGAGCTGAGTGCACGCGAACGGGAGGTCTCGGGTTCGAGCCTCACCCGGCGCATACACTTACACAATAAAACCGGTCAACGGTCAACAAGTCAACGGTCAAAAAGTCAATATTTTTTATTACTTTTATTTATTTATTTTATTTAAAATCAATTAAAAATACTTAAAAATAACATTTTTAAAGTTAGAAAATAGCTTAAAACTCACAAAAACTTACCCAAAAATCTTATTAAAGTTGTTAATAAAATCCATTTATTTACCTTACTTTTTCATTATTAATTAGGTTAGTTATTCCTCGTCGATCAATCCTCTAAACTCGTGCGCATTCATCATCATTCACCAAACGCACCCAAGGTGAGTGAATCTCTACAAATTCCCCATTTAAATCACGTTTTTGGGGTGTATCATGTGTCTTACTATTTATTATATTTAAATCATTGTGCATACCTCATATCATGAATAAATGTGTATTCAGTTTGTATAAACTGTTTGAGTGGTTATTGTTTAGATTTAATTTATTATATTCAGTACATGCAATTTCATAGGCCGCCGCTCCCCATTACATTATGAGCGTTGAGCATGTTTGTCACACCCCGACCCGCAGCGGAAATAAGAGTCGGGGCATAATTGGGTTATCACCAAAGCACATGACATTTACTATTATGTTTCATAATTAAATGAAGTCAAAGTTACATTTCTCAAACCTTCAAACATGTTCATTCATTACAAAGGGAAATAACCAAACATAATAATCCAAACACTAAATCGTTTTATTTCTTCTAATCCAGGTCCTACGTGTTCCTAGCTGCTGCTGGTTCACCTGTATCATGTGTAAAATGGGAGGTTTTTGGGTCAACATAAGTTGGCGAGTGAACCTTATAGATAAACATTTAGTAATGATTTTCTGGTTAGTTTATCAATAAAATATTGTGCATAATCATAAAAGAGCATATGTATGAAATCAAGCAATGGCAACATCGGTTACAATTGTAACATACATTAACAATCGATAACATACATGAACATACCAACATCATATGATAATTAACATAAATGAACTGTGAGATCAAGGCTCAATCAAACGGAGCCGATCGTATTGCATGAACTGAAAATGTAAATAAATCTGTGCACTCAAGGCTCAATCAAACGGAGCCGAGCGTATTGCATGTATTGAAATGTGAATAAATGACCGATCAAGGCTCAATCAAACGGAGCCGATCGTGCGGGCACGCCCTGATCAACCGCATAATAAAATGGGGATCAAACTCAACCTCGAGGGATGGGGAGCTACGGCCTCAGCAATTGCATGTACTGAAATAATAATTTGCAAACAATAATATCTACCTATCAGCAACAACTAACACACATGTCATGATATGATATATGCACAATAACTTAATTATAATAAGTAAATGAACAAGACACATGATACACCCCAAAAATGTGATTAAAACGGGGAATTTGAAGGGTTCACTCACATTGGGTGCGTTGGATTTGAATTGGTGAGATGCGCACGATTTAGACGAAGCGAGTTAACGAGGAATCACTGACCTAAATAATAATGGGAAAAATATATTAAACGGATGGATTTTATTAAAGATTTTTAATGGGATTTTTAGATATATTTGTGTGAGTTTATGGCTATTTTCTATCCTTAAAAATGTTATTTTTGAGTATTTTTAATTGATTTTTAATTTAAATAAAACAAATAATTATTTAAAAAAAATAATACTTTTTTTACTGTTTGACCGTTGACCGTTGACCGGTTCGGTCAGCGGTAATTCTTGCGCCGAGCGGGATTCGAACCGGTGACCTTCCGTTCACGCGCACGTAGCTCTACCAACTGAGCTACGTGACTAACCCGTTAGGAATCCAGTTCTTATTATATTTATACACTTATTCGATTTTACCGAAAATTCCTTTATTTTGCAAAACGTTTTAATCTCATTGAACCGGTGTTTGGGACGGGACTCGATCGCGCGACGTGCAGTTTGTTTTGCACACAGTCCACCGCTGGACTGTGTGTCTAACCCGGTTATATTCTTGACTTATAATATATTTAACAACTACTCGATCTAACCCGGTTAGTTTTATGAATAAAAGGGAATGTTTATTACGTAGAGTATGTGTGGTAAGGATCGAACTCGGGACTTGTATATAAACTTTGCACACAGTCCACCGCTGGACTGTGTGTCTAACCCGTTAATTATCCGAGTTTTATTTATTCTTATCCCGTTTTTAGATTCGTCTTCTTCGTTATGATTACCGGTTTTTACTCAGACAACTGATTCATGGCTCTACTACTTAAATATCATGCCTACTAGTTTGAATGAACAAACCGAACAGTTTGGGGACAAGAAATACCGGACAGGTCGTCTTCTTCAGGAAGTCCGGCGAGAACAGGCAACTCCGTTTTTGAAACTTCGGCTGAGAGGGGCTAATCAACAGAATTAAAGAATTAGATTTGAAATTGAACCAGAGTACATGGATTATTAGCACGATTGAATGTGTTTACCGTCAACTAGCGTGGTTCCGGCAAATTCCAGAATTTCTCCGGCGAAACCAGAAATCCAGCAAAGTCTTCTGTGACTGACTTTGAGTGACGGAAATAATGTTAGTAGTGTCCTAACAATAGATTGAAACAGCAAGAGAGGAAATTCTTACTGGTTTATGTTGAACACGGTTTTCCGGCGAGAATTGCAGAAAATTCCGGCGACAGTTTTCTTGTGCTCAAAAGACTTGAAAACGCGACGAAAAGGGATTGGAGTGTATTTGAGACAGTTCTGAATCGTATAAATGATTGGAAACAGAATTATTTGAAGCTTGAATGTCTTTCGGTTTCAAAAACCCAAAACTCGAAGTTCATTCAATCTGAACTTTAATTAGAAACCGATATTCATCGGTTATAAGCTAACTAAGCGAAACAAAACTGATTTGGCGATTCGGCTTACCGATTTCCGTTATTCAGATATCATTAACCGTTAATCCGAGTTTGCGTATAAAACTCAATTGTTTTCATAATGCTAACAGAAAACAAGTGATGGCGGAGTGGTTTGGAGACGGGAAGATAAGTCATTGGAGACAGTTGACCCGGGTTCGAGTCCGGTCAGCTCCAAAAATTTTTTATTTATTTTATTTTAACTTTTTATCAAATATAATTTTTATAGTTTAGTTTATATATTAATTATGTAACGTTTAAACTCAAAATACTCATAAATACTTAATGAAATTTCGTAACTTGATATTTGATTACAAAACGGAGCGGGTTTTGGAAACCCGATTTATACAAATGTTACAATGTTCCCCATTACATTATGAGCGTGAACCTGGCGTGCCAACATACGATCGGCTCCGTTTGATTGAGCCTTGATCGCACAGACATTTATCATTTTCAGTACATGCAATACGATCGGCTCCGTTTGATTGAGCCTTGATCGCACAGACATTTATCATTTTCAGTACATGCAATACGATCGGCTCCGTTTGATTGAGCCTTGATCGCACAGTTTTATTTATGTTATATATTTATGCGAGTTGATATGTTATTGTATGCTGTTGGTTGTTAATGTATGTTATTGTTTGTTGTTGTTTGATATCGTATGCTAATGGTTTGTGATTATATGCTGTTGTTTTGTTAATGTATGTTATTGTTTGTTGTGGTTTGTTATTGTATGCTAATTGTTGTTATTGTATGTTTATTTACATTTGTTCATATATGAATATTGCACAATTTTTCCATATTAAATACAACCAGAAATAAATAATAAATGTTTTCTAACAAGGTTCACTCGCCAACTTTTTGTTGATCCAAAAACCATTTTTACATATGATACAGGTGAACAGGATGAAGCAAGGAAAACATAGGAAATTGCCTTAGAAGAAAAATAATGAAGTTTAGAAGGATGAATAGAACATGTTGTATTTGTTTGATATGATTGTATGATCTCTTTTAAATTGAAATAATAAATATGAAACCTTGTAATAAATATCATGAGCTTTGATGAAAACCCAATCATGCCCCGGTTACCTTTTCCGCTGCGGGTCGGGGTGTGACAATTGTGTCACCATTCAAACATGTATACTATCAGAATTAGGACTCAGATATTGGTTGTTGTGTTTATTTATGTTCTAGAGTCACATCATAGAACCAATCATAACTTACTGATAAAACCAATGAAAATTTGACGAGAATATGGTGGATACGCCGCTGGTACTTCCAATATATAAGTATTCTTGCCAAAGGATCAGAGGCATTGTCAGACGGTTATGAGAAGTTCCATGTAGGTTTTAGTGGTAGAAGTTTTGTTTTAGGATATAACCTTATCTTTCCAAACATATCAAAACTCTTGCGCATGAAATCATATTTAGTCAATCAACTCTATTTATCAATATTCATTATCTTAGGCATCAAAAAGCGATTCCTGTAGCAGGGTACTCAACCCTTACAAGGAACGTTACCGCCTCAAACAAAATTTGAACTCTTACTCCTTTCTAAATATGTAACTGTCAAATTAAACAGCATCCTTTTTAGACAAATATGTCACTACTTAAATTTCAGGACGAAATTTCTAAAAAGTAGGTGATACTGTAACATCCGTCAAAAACCGGATTAACCAAACCCGCTTCGTTTATTAACCGAACAACCAGTCAAAAATTTCGTTGCATATTTTATGCTTAAATTAATTTTAAACGATACATAATTAATAAGTATATTAGAATATAAAAGTTATATTTGAAAAAGTATTAAAAATAGTGATTTAAAAATAAAATGCTGAAGCCGGGACTCGAACCCGGGTCAGCCGAGAGTCATCAAAGCCTTAACACACATCCCTCCAACCGCTCCGCCACTTGTGTTTCTTGTTGATTATTTGAAACAAATAATACATAAAATAAAGTTGGAAATCAAACCCAGTCACTCTCGCCGGAAATCCCGACAAATTCGTCAAATGTTGCCGTTTCTTTTGGCCATAACGCTTACATTAACAGCCATATCGGTTATAACCGAAACAAAACCATCAATTTCATTCATTACCATAATTCCCATTGAAACCGAAAATAAAATTCAAATTCGGGATTTATCTTTGTTCATCAGTTAAACTCACGAATCTATCCAACTACACTCTCCATTTTTGCTCAGAAAATTTCACCGCAAGTCGCCGGAATTCTCTGTAAATTAACCGGAAATTTTCGCCGTTAAACCGAGTTCAATCCATCTTTTCTTCTTACCCAAAAATAAGATCATAGAACTCATACTGACATCACTCCCACTCACCTTAAACCTCTGAAGAATCTCTGTCGCAAGAAATTTCACTCGCCGGAATTCTCTGCAAGTCGCCGGAAAACCGGGACTTTCATCTACACGGTAATTACCTCGATTTTTCTGTTTCATTCCATTATTGGACAAATTCTAATAACAATCCCTCACCCAGAATCTATTCCAGACGACATTGCCGGATTTCCTGTTTTCACCGGAAAATTTCTGAAATTCCAGAAACTTGCTGTTAAACGGTATGATCATTTTTAACCTACTGATAATCGTTACTCAGTAGTTCAATTTCACATCTAATCCCTCCAAACTGTTAATTGATTCTAACAGCCGAAGGTCACCAAAACAGAGCCGACGATCTTCGTCGGATTTTCTGAAGAAGACGATCTGGTCGGTACTTTCTTTCCCCAAACTCTTCGGTTTGATACTTTTCAATTGTTCATCTTATTCATTAACCGAATTAATCAAGTAACAGTTAGTTAACCGATGTCTGTGTTTTGAACGAAGAAGACGAAGTTGTGTATGTTATAAGACTAATTAAAATCGATAATATGAACGGGTTAGACACACAGTCCAGCGGTGGACTGTGTGCAAACAATATGCACACGACGCGAGTTCGATTCCTATCACAACCATAACCTCTGTAATAAAAATGTTTTTTTAGAAACCGAACCGGGTTAACTCAGTAATATGTTAAGTATGATAAAAACTAGAATATTTACCAAGTTAGACACACAGTCCAGCGGTGACTATGTGCCAAACTAAACCACAGGTCCCGGGTTCGAGACCTGTGGCGAGCACCGAGTCGATACATTAAATCGTTTTTAAAATAAGTGATTTTCGGATTAATTTAATTAGTATATAAATATAATTAAAAACAGAAATATTTCGGGTTAGACACGTAGCTCAGTTGGTAGAGCTGCGTGCACGCGTACGGGAGGTCTCGGGTTCGAGTCTCACCCAGCGCACACATATAACCGACCGAACCGTCAACAAGTCAACGGTCAACTGTCAACAAGTCAACGGTCAAAAAGTCAACATTTTTTTATTATTTTTATGTATTTATTTTATTTAAAAATCAATTAAAAATACTTAAAAATAACATTTTTAAAGTTAGAAAATAGCCTAAAACTCACAAAAATATATCCAAAAATCATATTAAAGTTGTTAATAAAATCCATTTATTTACCTTACTTTTCGTTATTAATTAGGTTAGTTTTTCCTCGTCGATCAATCCTCTAAACTCATGCGCATTCAACATCATCAACCGAACGCACCCACTGTGAGTGAATCTTTACAAAATCCCCGTTTTAATCACGTTTTTGGGGTGTATCATGTGTCTTACTATTTATTTATTTATCATTGTGCATACATCATATCATGAATAAATGTGTATTCAGCTTGTATAAACTGTTTGTATGGTTATTGTTTAGATTTAATTTATTATTTTCAGTACATGCAATTTCATAGGCCGCCGCTCCCCATTACATTATGAGCGTTGAGCAGTTCCCCATTACATTATGAGCGTGAACCTGGCGTGCCAACATACGATCGGCTCCGTTTGATTGAGCCTTGATCGTACAGACATTTATCATTTTCAGTACATGCAATACGATCGGCTCCGTTTGATTGAGCCTTGATCGCACAGTTTCATTCATATTATATATTCATGCAAGTTGATATGTTATTGTATGCTATTGGTTTGTTAATGTATGTTATTGTTTGTTGTTGTTTGATATCGTATGCTATTGGTTTGTTATTGTATGCTATTTGTTGTTATTGTATGTTTATTTACGTTTGTTCATATATGAATATTGCACAATTTTTCCATATTAAATACAACAAGAAATAAATAATAAATGTTTTCTAACAAGGTTCATTCGCCAACTTTTTGTTGATCCAAAAACCATTTTTACATATGATACAGGTGAACAGGATGAAGCAAGGAAAACATAGGAAATTGCCTTAGAAGAAAAATAATGAAGTTTAGAAGGATGAATAGAACATGTTGTATTTGTTTGATATGATTGTATGATCTCTTTTAAATTGAAATAATAAATATGAAACATTATAATAAATGTCATGAGCTTTGATGATAACCAATCATGCCCCGATCACCTTTTCCGCTGCGGGTCGGGGTGTGACATTCAATCACAGACCTTGGCACTTCATTAGGAGTTGGATCAAATTATTGGTACAACCGCTAAAGTTCCTAGACTACTTTATGGTGATGACTAATATGAATGGAAATTTAGATTCAAACAATATGGTAAGGCAAAGGAACCTGGTGTTTGGAGATGTATTAGGGATGGACCTCATACAATCATGTATTCTACAGAGGATGACCTACTAACTCAGATTCCAAAACCTAAACATTTGTGTTCAGAAGAAGATAATAAAATCAGGGAAGAGGATGAAAAGGTTGAGGCAATCATAACTATGGCACTTGGGCCAAATATTGCTATCGAAGTCAGGAATTGCAAAATTGCCAAGGAAGTGTGGAACGAGTTGAAAAATTTGTATGAAGGGAATGCAGATACGCAGGCAAGCAGGGTTAACATGTTAATTCAGCAGTTTAACTCTTTTAATCACATTTATGGTGAAACGCTAGAAAATCAGATCAGAAGGTTTGTTAAGAGTCTCACAAATGATAACTACTGAAATCACCGTTATAAACATTGGCATGAATCGTCAACTATTGAACTCTTTGCCAAAGAACTGGGATGCTGATGTGTCCATGATCAAGAAGACGAAGAACTTAAATGATGTCACGCTCACCAAAATGATTGCAGTATCAAGTTGTGTGAGATTGATAATCATTAGAGAGATTTGAATCATAAAAGTAGCATGATGGCTGCAGGGTTGACTGGTTCTAATACGTCTTTAGTCTCACAAACCAATCCCAACATTGTTTTTAGTCCAGTTCATGGGGTTTCAAATACAAATCCCAACATCATTTATAGCCCAGTTAACAGTCAAAACCCCAACTCAAATCCAAACTTGGTCTTTGGCCCAATGACCCAAACTCCTAAACCTAATTATGTAGATGGTCTCCCTCTTCCAACCCAGTAAATTTCTGTCAATAACACTGCACCCCAAGCCCAAACTCAGTACCAAACATGGTTTATACCCTGTATCCCCTCCTTCTTCTCAAGGCGCTACTTTTGCTACTGCAACGTAGTATTCTTGACAAAACAAAATGAAGAAAAATTGGCCGGGCTGCTTCCATGATTAACAGTTTGCATGCTTTCTTAGCAGGTGATATTTTGCCTTCATCTCTTCTAACTGTTGACATTGATCAAGTTCTTGAAGAAGATGTGGAGGAGCCGGACGTGTCATGTAATATGGCCATGGTTGGTTTTAGAGCTAAAAAATTCTAGAAGAAGTATGGTCAACGTCCAATGTTAAATTTGCAAACTTGACCTACTAAAGACAAGTTAAGATGTTACAAATGCATGAGCCGGGTCATTTTTCTAGAGATTGCAAGAAGGCGCCAACAAGTTACGTCTCAAGTCAGGAAGCTGCAATTCAAACCCTAAAAGAGTGATGGTGCCTGTCACACCTGTGCAGACATCGTCAGGTTTGGGAGGAAGCGGAGAAGGAAATACTTTGATGGTTCAGGAGCAGCATAGATTCAATTAGTCGGGTGCAGACCAACAAATCACTGCATGATGGCTCAAACTAATGAACCAAAATCGCTCATTGACACGGTAAACACTTTCTTGTATTCTGATCTTTTTTGAAGTAAGCTTGCACAAATAAGAGCTCATAACTTTAATTTGATTAACGACTATAACCGTGCAATGGCTAAGTGGAATGTGGGATGAATTCTGTCGAGTTCTTCCGGTAGGTCAAGCTTGTAAGCTACAGGACCTACTCTTTCGAGTATCTTGAAAGGTCCTACGTAACGTGGTGCTAGCTTTCCCTTCTGACCAAAACGAACTACTCCCTTCCACGGTGATACTTTAAAAAGCACATGATCACCAACGCTAAACTCCAAGGGCTTCCGACGTTTATCTGCGTAACTCTTTTGACAACTTTGAGCCGCTAGAAGATTGTTTCGAATTTGATGAATCTTATCTGTTGTTTCTTGGATTAATTCCAGACCAGTAATTTGAGCTTCCCCAATTTCGTGCCAACAAACAGGAGATCGACACTTTCGACCATATAAAGCTTCAAAAGGTGCCATGCCGATGCTAGAATGATAACTGTTGTTGTACGAAAATTCGACTAACGGTAGGTGGGCGTCCCAATTTCCCTTGAAGTCTATGACACATGCTCTAAGCATGTCCTCAAGGGTTTGAATGGTTCGCTCAGACTGTCCATCAGTTTGGGGATGATAGGCGGTACTGAGATCTAGTCGAGTGCCCATAGCGGATTGTACTGCCTGCCATGTCCGTGAGGTGAAACGACCATCACGATCGGAAATAATACTTAATGGAACTCCATGACGGCTGACGATTTCGCTGATATAAATACGAGCAAGCTTTTCGTTCTTGAAATCTTCCCGAATAGGAATAAAGTGAGCTGATTTTGTGAGTCGGTCTATAATCACCCATATAGTGTCATACCCACTAGAAGTGCGAGGTAACCCGGTAATAAAATCCATGGTTATATTTTCCCACTTCCAGACAGGTATTTCTGGTTGGATCAGAAGTCCTGAGGGTCTTTGGTGCTCAGCCTTTACTTTAGAACAAGTGAGACACTTGGAAACAAAAACGGCAATATCCTTCTTCATTCCAGGCCACCAATAGGTGTACCGTAGGTCTTGATACATCTTATCGGCTCCTGGGTGTATAGAATATCGCGACTTATGGGCTTCATGCATGAGTGTTTCACGAAGATTGATGTGGTTAGGAATCCATATACGATCTAAGTAATACAAAATACCATCAGATTTAGTTTCCAGCTTTAGCTCGGCTCCACAGGACATCTCCTTTTGTACATCTTCCTCTGTTATTGAAACGTGTTGAGCTTCTCGAATTTGATCCTTAATTTTGGTTATAATTTGCGAACATAGAATATGAATGGAGTTCGCATAACCCTTTCGACTAAGTGCATCAGCCACCACATTTGCTTTACCAGGGTGATATTTGATTTCACAGTCATAATCATTTAGGAGTTCGACCCATCTTCGTTGCCTCATATTTAACTCTTTCTGATTGAAGATGTGTTGAAGACTCTTATGGTCAGTGTATATTTCACACTTCGTGCCATAAAGATAATGTCTCCATATCTTAAGAGCGAATACAACGGCTCCAAGTTCAAGGTCATGAGTGGTGTAGTTCTTTTCGTGAGTCTTGAGTTGCCTTGAGGCATAAGCTATGACTTTTCCTCTTTGCATGAGAACACAACCTAACCCTTGTCCTGACGCGTCGCAATAGACTACAAAATCATCACAACCTTCAGGAAAAGTGAGGATTGGTGCATCACAAAGTTTTTGCTTGAGAGTTTGAAAAGCTTCTTCTTGCTTGGGCCCCCATACAAATGGTTTCCCTTTATGGGTTAAAGCCGTGAGTGGCACCGCAATGCGAGAGAAGTTTGAAATGAATCGACGATAGTAACCAGCAAGTCCAAGAAAAGACCTTACTTCAGTTGGCGTACGTGGAGCTTGCCATTCTTGAACTGCTTTGATCTTTGATGGGTCCACATGTATTCCTTTGTCATTGACTACATGCCCAAGAAATTGCACCTCTTTTAACCAGAATTCACATTTAGAGAACTTGGCATAAAGCTTTTCCTTTTCTAGAAGTGCAAGAACAAGTCGCAGATGACGCTCATGATCAGCTTTGGATTTTGAATAGATAAGAACATCGTCAATGAACACAATAACAAATCGATCAAGGTAAGGTTTGCAGACTCTATTCATTAGGTCCATGAAAACAGCTGGTGCGTTGGTTAATCCAAACGGCATAACCATGAATTCATAGTGACCATATCGAGTTCGAAAAGCAGTTTTAGGGACGTCTTCTTCATGCACCCTAAGCTGATGATAGCCCGATCGAAGGTCGATTTTCGAAAAGCAACTGGCACCTTGTAGTTGGTCAAGGAGGTCATCTATACGAGGTAAAGGATATCGATTTTTGATAGTTAACTTGTTGAGCTCTCTGTAATCGATGCACATGCGAAAAGATCCATCCTTCTTCTTTACAAAAAGTACAGGTGCACCCCAAGGCGATGAGCTGGGGCGTATAAATCCCTTGTCAGTCAACTCTTGCAATTGACTGGCTAGCTCTTGCATTTCAGAGGGGGCTAACCTATATGGAGATTTTGCCACTGGTGTAGCACCAGGTATAAGATCGATACGAAACTCGACATCTCTGATTGGAGGAAGTCCTGAAATGTCGTCAGGAAAAACTTGTGGAAAATCTTTTACAACAGGAATATCTTCAAGTTTCTTTTCTGCGGTCCCCTTCTTGATGATATGGGCTAAAAACGCGACATAATTCTTGCGAAGGTATTTCTGAGCTTGAAGACAAGACATTAAGTTGAGTCCTTTCGCCGAGGTTTCTCCAATAATTCGAAGAGTCTGACCGTTTGAAAGAGGAATACGAATAAATTTCTCACGACATACAACTTCCGCATTATGCTGACTGAGCCAATCCATTCCGACTATGATGTCGAAACTTCCCAGCTTCATAGGAATAAGATCGACTGAGAAATCGTGGTCGTTTAGGGTGAGCGTACAGTTGCGTAAAATAGAGTCTAACGAAACTGGTTTTCCATCTGCAACTTCCACTGTTATGGATTCCGCGAGCTTATCTCGATTTTTACTTAAGATAGGTTCAAACTCTAATGACACGAAACTTCTATCCGCACCAGTATCAAATAACATAGAGGCATATCTACCATTTATAAGAAACGTACCGTTGACCACATTGCCGTCAGCCCTGGCCTGGTTTGCGTTAATATTGAAAGCCCTTCCTCTAGCAGGTGGAGGAGCTTGGTTTGCTTGGTTCACAGGGTTGGCTTGGGCCTGAGCATGAATAATATTGACTAGTCTTGGACATGTGTTCCTGAAATGACTTGGATTTCCACAGTTGAAACATGCCCGCATAGGTTGGCCCATAGGGTAGTTGGGTTGATAGTATGTTTGGGCTAAATGTTGAGTGGGTGGAAATGGTTGTTGTTGTTGGGCTTGACCCATAAATTGTTGGTGGGTTTGGGTTATAGGTTGGTGGCGGTTTGTTCGTTGAGGTGCGCGGCAGTGTTTTACAATGTGTCCAGCGCGACCGCAGCTGGTACGGTATTGGCAAGGATAGTCAGGGGAGTGGTTATACTGACAACGGTTACATTTTGGTAGTGGTCCTGTGTATGGTCTTTTGTATGGCGCGGGTGGAGGAGTGGCTTGAGTGATGGGTGCAGCAGGAACAAGGGTGTTGGTGTGGGTGACTGCAAAGTTCCTGTTGTTACGCTTCCTCTTGTTAGCAAATTTAGAGGAAGGAGTGTGGTGGTTTGAGGTTTGTCCCTCAGCAGGGGTTTTCTTCTTTTCCTCCTTGAACTTCCCATTACGAATTCGGTTTTCGGTCAGTTCTGTCGCCAATTCCATGGCAGCTTCTAGTGTTACCGGTGAAACGCTGAGGACCGAATCTTGGATTTTCGAGGGAAGTCCTCGAATGTAATGTTCGATCAGACGGTAGGTTGGAGTGAATAAGTTTGGTACCATCTGGTTCAACTCCAAGAACCGTTTGTTGTAAGTAGTGTGATCACCATCTTTTTGCTTCAGGGCATGAAATTCATCTTCCAATTTCTTAATCTCACTCCTAGGACAGAATCGCCTAGTCATGATTTCCCTTAACTCCTCCCAAGTTAAGGCCATCGCATCTTCCGTTCCCCTCTTTCCCTTCTCGGTATTCCACCAAGTGAGAGCTACCCCAAGTAGTCTCCCGGTGGCATAACGAACTTTGCGATCCTCAGGACAATCGCAGTTTAAGAAAACGTTTTCCATCTCCTCGAACCAACGCTGGAGAGCAGTGACTCCCTCAGTCCCTTCGAATTTTGGGGGATCGCAAGACTTAAAATGTTTGTAGGTGCATTTGCTGGTAGGAGGGTCGTTGATGATCTGGTCCTGTTGTTGAGGAGGGTTAGTAGGATTTGCAGCAAGAGCTTGTTGTACTTGTACTATGATGTCAGGTAATATCGTGGCCATTTGGTTGGCGATATGAGTGGCCAATCGTTCCTGAGACTTTTCCGATTTCCTACTCCTTCGATGCGATCTATACGACATCTACAGGATCATAAAATGAGAAGATTGTGAGTTTATGGTATCTTTTAGGTGTCATGTGTCTTTTCTAAAAAAATGAAAATAACATAAATATCAATAATGCAACTACATCCGAAGGATGTCTTGGGTTCGCTCATGTTGGGCCTCAAATGTCCCCCATACCTTCACCTATATAGTCATGTGGGCCCCCATGGCTATTGGTTTGGTAGGATTCACATTAGTATTGGCAATTTAACACTCGCATCCCCCGAATGCTAACCACAAAATATGTTCATGAGATGTTTGGTCGGAACGTGTCCAGGTGTAGACACAGTGACGACTCAAAGTGGGATTAGCTCTCACGACGTTTGGTATAGCATGCTTTGGCCTAATAGGTATTTCGTACTCTCACCGTTGGTCCCCAGGTAGGCAAACTGGTCCTTTATTTTGGATTTATACGAATGCCAGCCTAGACAGGACGTCCCGACTACCGGTACTAGTACCCTTCCAGTTACTACATGCCCGTCATGAGAACTCACTTTGATGAGATTTGAAAACACGAAAATCGTTGTAAAATCAATCATGATGTGGTGTGTGCTTGCATGGATGTGATATATTATGATCATACGATTTCATGATAGGCATTGTTTGATAATACATACTTATGAACATGCTTGAGCAATATCAAATGTAACATTTTAACATAAACATATAAACATCATGAAATTTGGCATATAACACACAAAATTCTTATAAGTTTCTAATCGACTATAGTATAGGCTCTAAGGGTCTAATAACCTATCCTATATCCATATAGTCATGGCTCTGATACCAATCTGTCACACCCCGACCCGCAGCGGAAATAAGAGTCGGGGCATAATTGGGTTATCACCAAAGCACATGACATTTACTATTATGTTTCATAATTAAATGAAGTCAAAGTTACATTTCTCAAACCTTCAAACATGTTCATTCATTACAAAGGGAAATAACCAAACATAATAATCCAAACACTAAATCGTTTTATTTCTTCTAATCCAGGTCCTACGTGTTCCTAGCTGCTGCTGGTTCACCTGTATCATGTGTAAAATGGGAGGTTTTTGGGTCAACATAAGTTGGCGAGTGAACCTTATAGATAAACATTTAGTAATGATTTTCTGGTTAGTTTATCAATAAAATATTGTGCATAATCATAAAAGAGCATATGTATGAAATCAAGCAATGGCAACATCGGTTACAATTGTAACATACATTAACAATCGATAACATACATGAACATACCAACATCATATGATAATTAACATAAATGAACTGTGAGATCAAGGCTCAATCAAACGGAGCCGATCGTATTGCATGAACTGAAAATGTAAATAAATCTGTGCACTCAAGGCTCAATCAAACGGAGCCGAGCGTATTGCATGTATTGAAATGTGAATAAATGACCGATCAAGGCTCAATCAAACGGAGCCGATCGTGCGGGCACGCCCTGATCAACCGCATAATAAAATGGGGATCAAACTCAACCTCGAGGGATGGGGAGCTACGGCCTCAGCAATTGCATGTACTGAAATAATAATTTGCAAACAATAATATCTACCTATCAGCAACAACTAACACACATGTCATGATATGATATATGCACAATAACTTAATTATAATAAGTAAATGAACAAGACACATGATACACCCCAAAAATGTGATTAAAACGGGGAATTTGAAGGGTTCACTCACATTGGGTGCGTTGGATTTGAATTGGTGAGATGCGCACGATTTAGACGAAGCGAGTTAACGAGGAATCACTGACCTAAATAATAATGGGAAAAATATATTAAACGGATGGATTTTATTAAAGATTTTTAATGGGATTTTTAGATATATTTGTGTGAGTTTATGGCTATTTTCTATCCTTAAAAATGTTATTTTTGAGTATTTTTAATTGATTTTTAATTTAAATAAAACAAATAATTATTTAAAAAAAATAATACTTTTTTTACTGTTTGACCGTTGACCGTTGACCGGTTCGGTCAGCGGTAATTCTTGCGCCGAGCGGGATTCGAACCGGTGACCTTCCGTTCACGCGCACGTAGCTCTACCAACTGAGCTACGTGACTAACCCGTTAGGAATCCAGTTCTTATTATATTTATACACTTATTCGATTTTACCGAAAATTCCTTTATTTTGCAAAACGTTTTAATCTCATTGAACCGGTGTTTGGGACGGGACTCGATCGCGCGACGTGCAGTTTGTTTTGCACACAGTCCACCGCTGGACTGTGTGTCTAACCCGGTTATATTCTTGACTTATAATATATTTAACAACTACTCGATCTAACCCGGTTAGTTTTATGAATAAAAGGGAATGTTTATTACGTAGAGTATGTGTGGTAAGGAT
>CAMTDV010000101.1:0-70248 GCA_947069175.1 Scalesia atractyloides | reverse complement strand
GGAGGCACAAGCCACGCTACATCGCATCGTCATTATTAAAATCATCATCGTTACTACTACTATTATTATTATTATTATTATTATTATTATCTTTATCATCATTTCTATTAGTATCACTGTTTGTATGAGGATTAGTCGAGGAATTTGCCATTGACCGGTGTCAGACTTCCTGTGCTGTCATGAAACGTCACGGTAAACGGCAAACCCAATTCGACCGTGTCCCGCCACACTGCTACTCGCCTCATTCCTTCTCGACGCCGCCGGCACCCGGCACCACATGTGTAACAGAAAAGCTCTGCGGGGCCGCCGTCTGCACCACCACACTACTCTCCTGCATCGAAACACCGCCCACAATAGACCAGGCTGCCTCCACACTCGCATAGTAACACACGCGATAGGTGGCTGAGGTGTTGAAACTGCGATAGTGCAAAGGGAAAGGATCGGTCGCATCGCGCAGGGCGCACCCGCGTCTCACTCGCCTGCACCACCGTAACGGGAATTTCATTCGCAAAGCCCACCACACTCGCCGCGCCTCGCAGGACACATTCACGGATTCATCGCGGCTGATGCGACGACATCGTCCGCACTCGCCGATACACGTAGAGCAAAAGGTGAGGGTGACGGCCTGACCGACACGCGGTAGGGCGGGATAGACTGTCATGGCGGACGGATTGGCCGGCTTGCACCGATGCAATAGCGGCGGCGGTGCGATTGGCACCGAATCGAGCCAGTATGTCACATTGGAGGAAGGTGATGCGGTGGAGGGGGGCGTGCCGTAACCCAAACAGAGTCGCTGTCCGGCCTCGGCAGCCAAGTCGGCGGCTTGCGGCAGAACAGCAGAGCGTGTGTCGTGCCCAAGTAACGATGACATTTGACTATACCCCATGCGACCTTGTCTGTTCACTATTATTAGTATGCGTATTAGCATTCATAATATTATTAATATTGTTATTATCCTCTAGTTTGGTGTATTGGTGTGGATGGATTTGGTGCCATGACCTCGCACCCAACGCAGATGAGACGTCGAACCAAATGGGTATATCCAAGACGGTTGGCACTGTGAATGCGCAGCCCCGGCTCCATCACATCCGCCGTGGTAAAGTTGTGACACCACGAGCCCGGCTGACTCGCATCGGCCGAAATCACCGCCGCCGTGACGAGTGCGGTGGGTTGACGCGACCGAGGCGGGTGTGACGGGATTCCACACGAGCATCAGATGCTGTCCGGCACGCGGGGCAAATACGGCACGATTCCTTTCGTCCGTCGACGAAGCCGTCATGGGTGTGTCGTCACTGATGCTGAGCTGTCTGATTCGCTCGCCCTGCGGCCGCCGTCGGCGCGCACGAGCTTGGACCGGACGGCGGCTCCGGCGCGTTGAGGATAATGGACGACCGACCTCACTCCACACCCCCGTCTCGGCGGAGCCGAGTCGATAACACATGTATACCGTAACGGGACTCGATTCGGATACAAACTGTGCCACAATACGTATACCACTCGTTACATGTGTGGTTACTACCATCACTACTTATATTATTGTTATGGTTATTGTTAGTATTATCGTTAGTATTATTATTATTATCAATCATCATCATCATCATCATCATGTGCTGCATCTTCTGCACTGCGTATATGGAAATCACTCGACATAACCGACGCCTCACGTAATGGCGTGTAGACGACGAAGAGGAAGTATCATAATCCTTTTCACCTGTTTCACCGTGCTCCTCATCGTTGACCGCAGTGGTGGTGCTGTACACATTCTCCGCACGACTCAATCGCGCCAACGCGCGCTGCTGCGCCAGGGCCGAGCCGCACGTGCGCAGGACACATTGGCAAACACCACCTCATCCACCGCCGCATCCAATCCACTGCCCAACACGGTAAACTCGACATAATCGCGCAGGCGCAGCTCATTGGCTGGAATATTCGTGCGATACTCACTCGGGTTACCCGCAGCGAGCGAGAGCAGCTGAGGCACCTCCGCCACCGTCGCCCCGGCGTGTAATGTAACACAGCGCCGTCCGCGACGCCGCACCCGACGCGGCCGATCCGGCAATCGATAACGCGTAACTCGGATAAGCCGGTCCTTCCGGCCAGAGCCGCTGCGCCGCATCGCAGACGGCATCGTTGAGCACGTCAAACTCCACGCATAGGCCCGGTCGCCCGATTGGGCGTTTGGAAAGTGCACCTCCACATTCATCATTCCTACCCGAACGAGCGCGGGTGTGGTGTGAAGTTGGACGGGTTAGCCGCGAGCATGGTGCGAACGGAAATGTCGGGATAGGGCACGCTGACAAAGTCTGTCTGCCCGGCGGCGGCGTAGCAAATGGTGTAGGTGAGAGGAAAGTCCGCGGAGGGAGGGGTGCCGGGGCCGAGTGAGGGAATTAGTCCCCACCACTCTGCCACCGCTCGTCGAGTGCGTGTGTTTGTGCATCATTATCATCGGCTGCGGCTTCGGCTTTGGCGTCGTCATCTTGTCGGCGGCTGCTGCTAATGTGCGGAGCGATGATAGAGATTGTGTTGGCTTGTTTTGCCTAGTCGCAGAAGTATTATTCTTCGACAAGCTGTTGTTGGTAAATATTAGTAGTACGTAAGCGAGCCTGAATGCTGTGCAGAGTCGTCGGACCCGCCAAGACACCGTCGGGTTGGGTCGTGGCATCGTCCCAGCACTGCCGCGATGCCTTGACGAGCATGACACGATCCTCGAGCTGCGGACTCGCGCCTTGCATGAACGCAGCACTCGTGACAGCCCTGCCGGACAATTCGAGCGTGTCGTGTGTGTGTATAGACCCCGACGAATCCTCCCCGTCTGCTGCGCCCGTATTATTATTATTATTATTATTATTGTTATTGTTATTGTTATCATCGGGTTGATGTAGTGCCGATGGCGCAGTACTTGACCAGCCTGTAATATTACACGAAGTCGCTGTCCTTGATAGGTGGGCGCATCGGGAAAGAGCGTTGCCTGACGCGGTTGTGCCGCGCGCGGCATCAAATAGTCGCCCACCTGTGCAAATCCACTGCCCCCCACACGATAGCACACCGGCAGCGCTGTCGTATCCGCCACACCCAAACGCAGCGTCAGCCCTCCCGCCACCGTCGCCACACCCGTCGCACTACCATAGGCGAGTGTGGCCGGCGTCAATGCTGACAAGGCGGCGCCCGCGTCGGCGCAGTCGCACTGCGCACACGCCACCACCGCCACATCGCCACCGATACGACAATGAGCTGCGTTGTACAAAGCTCATGTCCGTTGCCTGACCGGCCATGATGGGGTGCGTGAGTGTGAATGCCTGCGGACCAGCGGGGTAGACGCTGAGGGTGTCGGGAAGCTGTGTAAAGTCGCGATCGAGTGCGCGTCGGTAGCAGACGGCGTACGGCGTCGTCACCGATGCCGCCTGTGTTATCGAGGCGTTGGTCAGTCGCATCGTAACAGAGACTTGGGTCAACCCAGCACTATTATTAGTAGTGTTAGTATGAACAACAACAATGTTACCCACAACAAGTGCATTTTCCATGAGACAGTACTGTCCAGCCGCGACGAGTATGGCGGCATCGTTGGTGCTCAGCTCGCTGCCTGTAAACGTCAGCGTCGGTCGTGTGCCCACACGCGGCACAAAGTCCACGATATAGCTGGCAGGATTGGCTGCTGTCACATTTACCTCCCCTACTCGTGTGAGTAAATACGATGAAGATGATGCCGCAGAAGAGCCCGTGCTACTTGCACTGGCGCGTCGGTAACACACCGCCAAATGCACCGGACTTCCCACAGCGGCCTGCAGCGTCAGCCGCACACGTGTCGCATTCAGCCAGCTCACCGTATAGGCCTGTCCGGTCCACACCGGAGGCGGGTTAATCGTGTGCGCGCACGTTTCGGCGCAGCTCGTTTGCCCGTCAACCAGATAGACACGGTCGTGACTTGCCAATCCGCTGCCCACCACATCGATGATGGCCGGGGCGGAGTTGGGCAGAATGACCGGTGGCCGGGGTGATGAGCTGCGAGGGATCGGCGGGTGCAACGATTTGGGTGTGTAGGCCGGTGAGGGCGAGATTGCGATACTGTGGTGTCGTACACGGCACGAAAGCACAAGACATAGTCCATATTGGTTATTCCTATGAATGAACGCTCGGTGCCAAGCAACGGCTCATGATGCTGTGCATGGGTGGTCATGGCTGTCTGCCAATTTGGCAAAGTTACATGCGCATTGGCAAATCCGCTGCCCGCCGCATCCATGGTCACTTCACTGCCCCAACTGTCGTGTCGCCGCATCGCCGCCGTCACCGTGCCAAAGCTCACACTGCCCGATGGGGAGAGTGCAGATGCGGGCACCAGCGTTAGACGGTCTTGTAAACTAAAGGCCGTGTCGGGGTATTATACCGAGGGCTCGACAAAGCTGAGATTGTACACAACCGTTTCGAGCGCGCTCACGTTCGTCAGCGGACAGCCTGTGGCGGTGATGGCGGGTGTGGCGTTGCTTAGCAAAGCAAAGGTAACTGGTTGGCCTGCACTATTATCCACTTCCATATTAATATTATCATTATCACTATTATAATTATCATAGACTATATCCGAGTCATTGGACGGAGACACGACAATAGCAAACTCACCTGAGTCTTTGCGATAGCACAGGTGATACTCACCGGGGTAGTGTGCGAGTTGCGCCGGATCGTTGGCGTCAATGTCAAAGTGTGCCACCGCCCCGCCTCCTTCAATGTCAGTCGGCGAGGCGGTGAGTTGTGCAAACGGTCCGGTCGGATTGTCGCAGGGCAGACTGTCAATGAGTGACTGACTGCGCGGCAGCAGACGCAGTGCGTCATTGAGTGACAGCGTCGTACCGCCGCGGCTCGTAAAGGTGAGTCGGACACGATTTTGCACAGCCACATCATCTTTTTCCTCCTTCTTCCCACTATTTCATCACTATTTATCATTACTTTTTATTGTTATTATTGTCATGATAGGCACTGTTGGCGCTATTTGTGTCAATGTATGCATACGGCGGTGTCACGCCGCACGGATCACACGCCGCCACCGTCAAGCTCGTACTGTGACGAATAAACGTCACATTGTCCACATCCTCACTCGCATTATGTGTCGCAAGATAGAGTGTATAACGACCACTCTGCGCCAACACCAGCGTAAACGAATAATCACCGCTGCGCTGCTGCTGCTGCTTCCCGATGTATTAACGGCATAGTACAAGGGTGTTATATACGACACATCCACCGCACACGCCGCTGCCGCCACCGAGTCCATCGACGACAGCCACGCATCGCTCGTCACACCGCGTCGCACCTTCTGAAGCAGCCCCCTCTTCTTCCTGTTTTGCTCATTCGATTGCCCTCATGCCAGACACGCGTACGCGTCACGGGAGGGTGGTAAAGCCAACGCACCAGAGCCACCCGCTCCGCACGCCACCCGCATCGGTAGAGGTGAAGCGAATCGTAAAGGGCTCATAGGGCCGCGGCTCGCTCACCTCGTTGCTGTGCGGGGAGGAGACGAAGATGGGCCCGGTGAAGGGATTGGCTCGCAGCGTCAGTGCAGCAAATTCATAGCTGGGTGGGGGGGAGTGCACGGGTACTTCTGCCCAGGGCAAGAGTGCTGTTAGGCCTGATGATACAAGAGCACGACGACGAGTATAGTCTTGCTTTTCATTGAAATGTGTATAAACTAGTCTGTGTGCCTTATTATTATTATTATTATTAGTGTGATGTGCATGGCTTAGCGAGGATACCTCTCGAGTTACTACCCCCGTATGACGCACCGTGTCATCCTTTTCCTGAGCACTCGATTGACGTGCATAGCAAAGTGTCACCGATGTCGCCTCGGTACCACAGGCCCACACGAGTCGCTCCGTCGCCGTACTCGACACCTGACGCACCACACGCACCGTTTGATCGCCACCGCTGACGCCGTACAGCCCAATTGTGCGGCATTGTTAATATTATTATTATTATTATTAGTGTTGTTATTGCTGTCCTGCCGCTGAACCACCGCTGCCAGCTCGACTTCATCGGGCGGTTTGTTAGCCCACTTCCGCGTATGAGAATGGGTATCATTTGTGTCACATACATGGGGCGAAAGCGCAAATCATAGGCGGATGGGTTGGCGGCGGTGACGCGGAAGTGATTCTGCGTCGATACCCACATCCACCCGACTCGAGTGTGTCGGCGGCGCGGTTAACACAGCACAAAGTCACCCGTTTGGTTAATCACAGGGGTGTAGTCTGCCTGCAGTCCCGTCGCCGAGGCAGCGGTCAGGGTGAGCGGCGTGCCGGCCGAACCGGCGGTGCTGTTGGCGTTGGCGTCGGCCGCGGCAGCCGTGCAGGGGCGCCCAAGTTGGGCGGATCGGCCGTGTATGCGGAAAGATTCACCGACACCACCTTGACACGATCGCCGCTTAGCATATCGCTGCCGGTGATCGGAGGAGCAGCTGCTGACCGAGGGGGAGGGCTCGCTTGGTTGCACCGTGTATGACTGAGCGCCGGTTAACCCAACGGCAAATAGATAGGTAGTAGCCAGTAGCAGTGTAGTAGTAGCTGTAGTTGTAATGCCGCTGCTGCTACTGCTGCTCGATGATGTTGTGTTTCTGTGTGTTTCCAATGTATGAGGCAGGGCGACATAGTTATTCTGACCTGCTGTACGAAAGCACACATAGTAATAGCCCTTGGTCATCACACGTGGCTGTGCGGTGGGCTTGATAGGCTGAGGATGGGTGTGAATGTTGTTAGTGTGGTGATACCACCGCCAGCCGGAGGTGTTACGCCGCTGCAGGGCGGCGGGTTTGTGGAGCTGCCAACGACACCGCTGCTAACAGCATACAATTGTGCAATATTATTACTAGTATCACCGTCACCATCATCACCACTATTATTATTATTCTGTAAGGCCGATGCAAAGATGGGTTCTTGTGCGGTAAAGGTCATGATAAACGTATTCTGCACCGCCACCGCGCGCGGAACCGAGTAGTTATTCGGTGACATGTCCCGCCACTGTAAGGACTTGGTTATACACCGCGGCAATGTTGTGACCGCGCAGTTGATAACACAACACCCACGACCCCGATGCTGGAAAAGGGATATATATCACCGTCGTATTATCGAGTCCCACCTGCAGTGTGGTGTTCACCACCGTGACATCGGGCCGCGCGCCGCCCGCTGCAACATAATCATTCGTGCTAACCTTGTCCGACGTGCGGCATCGTCGTCGTTGTCGTCACGACGCATCAGACTGTTGTAGAGCAAACGACGATTGTGATAGTACTGCTTACCCACCGGTGCATGAGAGCTATCCTTGCTCTTCTTTTTTATACGCCTCATGTGTCTCCGCCACCTTGTCGCTCAGGACAGCACCTTGCAGGCGGACTTGGCTTGTTTCATTGGCTGTGGGTAGGTAACACGTGCTCAGTTGTCCGACACCGTTGCCGGTTACGACAAAGAGCTGCTGCATATTCGCCATATCGGCTGTGGTGGGATGAATATTCACCGCCGGCACCGCCACACGCGGCAGAGTTGGCGTGCTCGTCACGCCCACCACCGCCGCGGCGCGGACGTGCAGTGTGGCGGTGGTCGTTGCGTGTGCCAATGGGGTCATAAGTTGTAGTACACTGCCATGAGCTTCGATGGGCACGTTTCATACCACCACGTAATCGCCCGGCGAGGCATGTACAAGGAGAGCGAGATAGGGGATAGTTAGATTCGTGGTGCTGTTGTTAATTCACCACGGGGCGGTATGAAAGCTGTCTGGAATGGCCCACACCTCGTCATTGGGACGAAGGGGCTGCGTGCAGCTGACATCGTGTGCGAGACGAACCCAGTCATACTCTACATTAGCCCTTTCCTTCTCTGCTTCTTGTTCGTGTTGTTGTTCCTGCTCATCCGCAGCTGCATGTGCTACATGAAAATAGTCATCCTTGTGATTTGTATATAGACGAGTGCTGCTGCTTTGCTCCAGCGCCGGGTTCAGCTCAACCGAGGTGGTGAAGAAGAGATAAAACCGCTCCCCCGCCATCACCGTGTCATTGGTCACCAACGCCCCCGGGCTCACCGAGCCGGTCAATGACACCAGTATACCAAACGGCGGCACCTGTTCATGCACCGTTAGCAGCGCCGGATTAGCCAGCAGCAGCGGTGCACCGTTACGAAATGCGTATAGCACAGACGATAGTCCCCCACCTCGACGAGGTATTCGCCGGCACCGTCCACACCGTACTGCCATTGCTCAGCTTCACCAACCCACTCGAGTGCGCAACAGCGCACTCGAATTACCACACTCGTTTGCCGTCGTTGGCATTGCATGGGTTGGGTTGGTTGCCGGTTACAATAAACACCTCATCGCGTGCGTCGAGATGTTCACATCGTCGGCTGGGTCCGTCAAAGCCGAGCTGGAAGCTAACACGCACTTCCACCTCACCAGGCTCACTCCGCCAGCGATGCGGCTGTGCGGCGACGAGCCAGAGATTGCGATCAATGACTGTGGTGGAGGGGGTGTGGTGAGGTTGGGACGTGGCACCGTTGCAAACCCACTCACCTCCTTGTTTACCGTAGCATACAGTCAATCCGGTGCTGCTGTCAATCCATGTGGCACTGATATTGGCTGGTAGCTCGAGAGAAAAGAGACGTGGACCATGATGTATAAAACTCACGCTGGAGTTAGCAGAGGGGTACATGTTCCGGTTCAACGAGATGGTCTTGCTTTGCACTGGACTCGGATTTTGTTGTACCCTTGTACTTGTGCTGCTACTGTTACTGCTGCTAATAACAGTGGTTACAATTCCTTGTGCAATAACACTCGCATTGGCAAATCCGCAATCATACATATGTGCCCGCAATCAGTGTCACCACATCGCCGACAGCCAGCGCGGTGGTGTTCGGGGACGACGAGGCGGAAGTGAACTGCAGCGTTACCGTTTGCCCCGGCATCGGTTCAGTGGGGTGGCGGTGTAGGTGGATGGATCGGCCGCTGGCAATAGCCAACGTGTTGGATTCACCAGTCGTCGCGTATTCGCTCTGCACGACTCGAAACAGACCTCCACCGACAACGGAGGCGTTCATGCATAGGGCGTAGGTGTTGCCTGCGGGAAAGTTTAACCGAGCGGCGAAATTGTTGTTGCTTGTCACACTCATCGCCGATGCGGCATCGCCTGCGTGAGTATCGTCAACCGCACTTCTCGTGTAACCACTGCCATCGGAGGCGCTGGCCACCCTCCCCCGCAACGGTGCATCATTGTGAAGACGACGACGTACTGTTGCTGCTCCTGCTTCTGCCGCTGCTGCGTTTGCTTGTGTTGCCGGCATTGTGACAAAGTTCGTGAGCACAGGATAGGCGGCCGGGGCCGAAGGCAGGCATAAAAAGGGTGCATAATTACACTCCGCCACCGCCGTGTCCGATGATATCAGCGACACCGCGACAGCCGCACAAGATCCTCACTACTCGCAGCACCGCTCGTAAAGCTTGCCGACACCATCATTCTCCTCATACTGCATCATCGCCTTGGCAGCATCGGTGGTGCTGTTCGTCACAAGGGTCTGGTTGCTTGGATAGAGCAGCGCATAGTAGAGCGGTGTGTTGCTAATCGCAATACTAGTCGCCTGCGAGCTGTGTGCCATGTAAATAGTCGGTATCTTACATAACTCCCACCACTGGCGCTGCTGTTATCATGGAAACGATAACACAGTCGATACAAGGGCGACGCCCCCGTCGAGACAGCCGTAATTCGCAGAACACCCACCCAGGAGGTGCCCTCGGCGTTGACAATCGCACTCACCGAAGCCGGCTCACTCATGGCGGCGCGGGCGGCTGTCGCCGTTGCGTGTGACTTGTTGACACGAATTGCTGTATATACCCACCACATCATTCGGGCCCCAACCCAGTGCCTTTGATGGCTATCATGACATACATGTCAACCATGAGGTTGCCTTGATCAAACGTCGCCGAGGCCGGATTGGAAGACACCACTTGAATGGGACTGGAGGATGCGGAGGGGGCGGGCACCGGAGCCCAGCTGCCGCCGGCGCGTCGGTAGCACAGTTGCATGGCACAGGGGTCACCGGGTTTGCGATGAAGTCGATTCAGCACATGCGATGCGGCCGACGCAGACACAGTTGTGCCACGTATTCGCACGTCTTGGCTCTTTCCATTGTCACCACTACTACCTTCATCAACTTGTTTACTACTAGTAGGCTACTACTATACTACTATACTACTACTACTACTACTACGGTATAGAGTATTGGTACTAGTATTATCCCACCACAGAGTGCATCGTCGTACAACATGCCCTCACCAAGCGGAGTTGACTATTAGAGCGAGCCACTGTATTTCGCTTCCGGCCGGGGCGCCGGGAGCGGCTTCGAGCGAGTAGGGATTCACACTCGGTGCGAGCCAGGTGGCAATCGTGTTGTTGTTCTGTAGCACCCCATTGCGTAGATCATGACATGTATACACCCCATTTGCTGGCATTAGAAATGCCACATCGCCTCCTTCGCTGCTATCCTCCTGCCCATGCGAGGCTGCATTTCGGCGATGGTGTACGAGCCGCAATCAGCGAGCTGCCCATGATGTCAATGACATAGTTGGTAATGATGTTGGTGTAAATCTTTGTGCCATTGCCGCTGGCTGGGCTATACGAGGAAGGATTCGATGCACCAAAGGTGAGGTGTGCCAGGCAGTCGACGTGACGCGGTGTGCGCCATTGCGCCAACGTGGTGGTGGTTATCATCATCGTCACGACTCCTCCTTTCCAGCGCAGAGGTAAAGCGGCTGAATACATGGGCCGGCCAATGTGCTCCGTGCGCTGCCGAGTCCAAGACGTCCATCGACGACATTGCGCCACCCCTCTCCTGCGTTGTGTAGCCATCAAAACACACCGTGTACGCCCCAGCGTCAAAAAAACACATTTGGAAACTGAATGGATGGTCAGGTTCAGACAGTTTGACTCGTCACCACACCGGTGCTCGTGCTTGACCAACAGCTCGCCCGCTCACCGGGCAATACGCGCAGGGTGGGACAGCTCAAACAGGCCTGATCTACACAGTTCACCAAATTGAGTACGAGAAATCTCCAGCCGAGAGTGAGGACGCGGGAACAGTGGTTAAAGCCACCCGGATTGGCCGGGGGGCAATGTCCAGAGTGACACGTTGATACTGCGCACCAAAGACAATTCGTATAGGGCGATTAGCCTGGGCATAGGAAGTCAGCCGATAACACACCCGAAACGACCCCGACGAGTCAAAGACAACGTCCTGCGTGTATGAGGACCCTTCCGAGGAAATCACCGGGTCACCAATTTTTTCCACCTCCCCTGCAGCAGCAGCAGCAGCATCCGTATTAGTATCATCACGGGTGACACCGGTGACGATGTCGGCACAGTGACGCTGCGCACCGGTGGTCGGATCGGTGGCTCGAATAACAGCGAGCTCGTCGCTTGTCTGCAGAGCCTCACAGCTCGCCGACATACAGAGCGATGTCACCGTAATCGTAATGAGTTCTCCGGGTGTAAGGATGGCTGCTTTGTCCAGGCGGGGCAACACCGGTGACGGTAGCGGTTATAAAAGTGGGGTGCGCCATCGTTTACATCTTGTCGTCCCACGTAGCTGACGTTGCTGCCGCTGCTGTGAGTGAGCCAACTGCGTAGCACGGATGACTGTCATACGGCGTCTACATTGTCGAATCCGGCTTTATTGACATAGGACGTAGTGGTAGAACTCGTGAAGTCAACTACATTATTATTATTATTATTATTATTATAATATTAATATTAATATTGTCATGAATTTGGCTATCATGATTACTTGACAAGGAAGTAAAACCAGCAGTGCCATTGACGATACCATTACTGTAAATTCCACTGCTCCCCACAGTCCGTTGCATCGCAGTAGCACCGACTCGCCGCTCGACTCGAGTAGGGAAAGCTATAAAAGAAGATGTCATCACTCACAGCACTCAGGGCACTTGTGTTTCGATTCAAAGCGCACGGTGAACGGATCGCCTGCACGCAGCGGCGTCGCGTTAGTCCACGGCCTTGACTCCTGCCGCTCCTTGGCTGTCTTGCTGTGCCGACATGGACGACGACTGCAGCGCATACAATGCAATCCACGGCTGTGCCAGAGCCAACGGTGGCTGCACCCACACCGCTCGACTTGGTACGGCGCTTTCCAGCGCAAAAAGAGCCAACGTTAGCTCATACGTGCGGCCACACTGCCTCCCATTGATAGCACAAATAGACGGTTCGGTTGAATACAGTGAGGCCAGACGTGTGTTAGCGTTGCTCTGGTCGCGGTAGCGGATGTGCTTCCGGTGCTGTTTGCCGTGTCAGCGAGTAGAGTGCTGTACATGATGACGTCCGACGAGAGCAGCGATGCCGCCGGCGGACAGACGGGCAACGTAGTTACGGCTGCGGTGGCTGCACCTGTTCTGAGTAGCGCGGAGGCGCGAATTGGATATACCACATCCTCCATCGCATCGAGCTGCGTCCCGGTGAACTGCGATGTAACATTTGCTAGCGACACACGCCACACCGTCGGGGTAGCAGAGGCAAGCGCGGGATTGGCATTTACCGAGAACAAAACCATATTGAGTGGACTGGGATGAGTTGCTGGAGGTCGTGACGGGGCGTACGGGCACGTAGTACGTTTGACATATCCATGACCGAAGATGAGCCGGTCGTGGATGTCGTTCTGTAATGCTTGAGGGTAGTACACAGACAATGTAGTTTGTTCCAATGGATCCAGTAGCCATCACATATGCCTGCTGCGTAGTAGCTTGAACCTCACCAAGGTAATCATGAGCATCCTGCTCGTGTTGACAAGCTGCCTGCAAACGGGTTGCCGCTGCTGCTGCTTCTGCATCTGGTGTGCTGCAAGGCTGCAAAGCGCAATTCTCCGGCGCACGCACAATACGAGCGGCAACAACGCTGGTATAGCTTGGCAAATCCGTGGTATCCTGCGCCGTAAAGCTCAACACCCCCGTTTCATTTACACCCAGGGTGGACAACACCGCCGAAGCCGCTGCTGAGCGAATGGTATAACGTATCGGAAGAATTGCTATATATATATTTGTTGCCGGACACATGCTCGCGGAAAGTGAGGTGGCTCTGAGTGAGCTGCGCGCTACTGCCGATGCTTTACTTCCCAGTTTTGCGATAGAGCAACTACCCACTTACTGTGGCGCTGACTTGATAACATACAACCAGACAGTTCTCTGTCGTACCCAACATGGTATAGCGATATGTCGTTCCGGGTGACACTTCTGCATCCAAAGCGATGCGCACCCACTTGCGGTGTACCTCCATTGTGCACACATCCTCCGCGTGGACATCGTAGTCGCTGCTAGCATCACGTGAATGAGTTGTTGCTGTCTCCGTTGTCACACGTGAATTGTTCACACCCATAGCAACTAGATGTACCTGGTCCTGTGAGCTCAAACCTGTGCCCGTAAATACAATACTCGCCGTCTGACCGGCGAAGAGGATGGGATTCGGTTCTATGGTGTACACCGGATTGCGTCGAGTTAGACTAATGCTGCCTTTAACTTGCACATAGGTAGGCCCAACCACCTTGCTGGGAGCCTCATAGGATGCTCGGGCATAACACACGGCCAGCTTCATTGCCGCATTGCTGTTTGGATTGATGAGCCGTGCACACCGGAGGTACGCTCACTTCGTCGACCTTTCCATCTCTTGTTTGGAAACATTGGAGCTTTGGCTGCTCTGGTCAATACACTACTACTCATATGCGCACTACACCACTACTACGAGTATTATTTTTATAGACACTGCTGCTCTCCCCGACGCACTGGCTGACATGACACATCGAAAAGCACGAGCGTCGGAGGGATCGATGGAGCATGGCTGGGGTGTATAGGAGGCGCTAACAACAAACGCCGCATCGGCGGTTGCATTCAGACCGTCCGGTAAATGTTAACTGAACTACCTCACCCACAACTAGCTTGGTTTGGGGACATGGTAAACTCATACGGCTGCAGTACGCCTACCGTAAAAGTCTGCCACCTGGTTGGTGGACGACTGGTATACCCTGGACCACAGCTGTGACGATCCGCGATAGTAACACACAATACCCACTTGTTGTGAGTTTATGAGATTAGGCGATACAAAGCTAACCTGTACACTGGTATCATTATTAAAAACCTGATCGGTAATCTCCAAATTAAGAAATAGCGATGCCGAGCTACTTGTGCAGTCTTGATCGGCTTGTATGACTTGATGAGGTCCTGCGCCGAGAGTCCGCTACCAGTGAAGTACATGACACCCGGTTCACGAGCTTGAGGGTGGGCCGGGGTGGCGAAAATAAAGACTTGGATTGGCACTAGCAAAAGTAATGACCGTGCTCGGCGTGAGACCAGTCGGAGTTACCAAGGCTGAGTAGGAAATGGCACTGACACTCGTCATACTGACACTACAGTACTACCTTGAATACACAGTAAGGTACACACATGAAATAACCTTGACTGTTTGGTACGTACGGTACGGCGAACGAGCCGGTAATCACACTTGAGCTCACATGCAGCGAGCTCAGCTGTATGAATCGGTTATACGCAGGGGGCTGTGCCGCCGACTGAAAGATGGATGAGCCAACATTGGCACAACCTTGTACCAGTTTATTGAAATTAGCGCAGCTAAAGGCAGTGTCGGCTGTACTTGGGCACGGGACAAGAAATTACCGTGGGCGCTGTTAGTGAGACCTGTATTTTCGGAACGACCAGCTTGTGGTTTACCGCTACCGCGGCGACTCAGTACCTCACCGCACTCGGTTGTGAAGGGCTGAGAGTATACTGAGTGTAAATGGCTGGCCAAATGAGCAATCCAGTCTGGCTTGATGGACTCTGTCTGTGGAGCAAATGTGCAGTATGACCGCCGCGCTTTTCGATGGCTACGTAACAAACCTAGTAACTAAAACTCTGTTCGACGACTTCTGGGTGTTACCAGTGCCGTTGCTGTGCCAAGCGATCCAGCTAAATGTAGGTAACTTTGAATGTTTGCGCCAACTGACTTGCTGCACTCGTTGTGTTGAATCACTTGTAGATGCCGTGGTTGGTACAAAATAATTCAGATCGTCCGTAGCAATAATTGCATCTCTGCCATGACCTGACTGCGTTAGAATTATCTGTACAGATTGATACATCGAAGCCTGGTTGACGGATGCTGTGTCGAAGAACATCGCGGCGTGCACCCCACAGCAAATGACAATGTTATTGCTACAAAAGTACATAACACAGACACACATAGTTTACGCCAACGTACACAATACCCGCTACCGCCCTCATTGGGACAAGGAAATCCAGAAAATCCCAAAACTTGCTTAACCACGTCATTGTCCTAACAAACATTATTTCATAAAGTGTATATTATTTATGTGTGTAGATGAGTTAATATAACTTTCTAATAACATATGTATCTCACACATGTCTACATGAAGCGTTGCAGCGGGAAAAATAAGCACGAATCTGGTTGCTGCGTTCTTTGTACACCACCTTTTCTGACTATTGTTGTGCTCAGTTAAATAAATAGCTAAATATATACTATGAACATAAATATATACACATAACACACACATATAATATTATTATTATATATATATATATATATTTGTTCAAAGCAAATATTTAGAGCTTTGTGCAGAGTGTATGCTCACGCATAAATGTATATTTCAAAGCGTTTTTTCTGCACTCGGAAAACAAAATGTGTTTTTGTATGTACGACTATCTCTCTCCTAAGGACAAGCTACTAGTTTGAAAAGACAAATTTTACACATTAGTCGACAACACATAGATACCGATGCTATCAACTTGAGAGTGTGTATGGCTGAAAATGAATGTATGTGCACTAATTCTACATTATACATGTAATAGCTCTTGAGCTGAGAAATTACGCAGTATGCTCTCACTGTGACCATTCAATAAAAATAATGCTTTTACCATATATTTGTATAATAGTATGAATGTTTTCCATCAACAGCGTGAAAATTAACACTGTGGAAGTACGTAAATTTTTGACGTAGCTTCTATTATACACATGTACACAGTGCTGTAATGTGTATACAAAAATAATTCTTTTAATAATATATAATAAAACTACATAAATAAACAGAAACGTGCGAATCAAATGAATATCAAGCTGACTAGTGGTGCGTGTGTTATATCAACACTATACAAAGTCTCATCAACAATTCGCCGACTTTGGACGAGAACGACAATGATAATTTTTACATCTAAAACTTTAAATGAGGATGTAGGAACATGTGTACATATAACAACACACACGCTCAACATATAATATATGAAATTGTAAGATATATAGTTTAGATGTTTGTATTATATAAATATATGCTGTATGTGGAAAAAAGTGGATCGTTTATTCACGTAATAATAAAATGACAAACATAATACATATATGTGAATGTACGCAAACGTGAAAAAAACTAGGACTGAACCTGATCCCTTGTGGAATAAGATATGTCCAGTAGATCGTGTATTATTAAGCACTTTTATTTCTTCTGAAGTTGAAAAAAAGCTTTTGTCATGCACATTGACGAAAGGATCAAAAATAAGAACGGTAAACAAAGTGATATATAGATGAATGGTCGATACATGGGAATATCAATACTAATAAAAATATCAATAAGTGAATGATTACATATTAAATATTCTTTTACTTGTAATCCTCTTTCGAGGAGCACCAGAAACAAATGCAACATGCAAAATATTGTGTGGTTGACACAAGTTTCACGTTAGTGTGCAAGAGAGAATATATTTATACATACTTATAATTATGTGATATGATGAACACGATGTAATGTTGTTGCCATAACGCACCGCGAGGACTCCAGTACAAATATACAAATATATATTTTAACAAATATATATGTATTCATGTATATATGTACATAGTAGTATATATTTTTAAATTGAGCCAGCTTGATTTGTCAGTTTAATTGAATGTAATCGTGTGTAGTTTAAAAGTGTGTTGAATTTATACCTTTTCTATGGTCATCAAAAATTCGCACACATATGAGCTATTATATATATAAATGTGAATTAGATACACGAAGCCAATACGTCTCCACATACTGAATAGCATGTTTCCTATTTGTTCGGCGATCTTTACATAAGTAAATAAATAAATTAATATATATGTTTGTATGTATATATATATATATTTATATAGTTTATGCAAACACATTTGACGAACGCTCCACGCCATACTTTTTGTCATCAAAAATAGCAATACGATACATGACAACATATGACAGCAGAAAGCAATTTTTTTATCTACATCAACAACTCCCATCTTTTAAAGTTTTATCATTATTATTACTATTTTTATTGGAACCTTGTATAACATCAAAATTTGATCTGCTTATATCAACGTCATCTTAGCACAGTCATTTATCGATGTTTACTTTCTTATACACATATATATATTAAACAAAGAATAAACGTCTGTATTTTATCTACACTGCAATGTTTATTTTGTATTACATATTATTAGCTGTACTGGAGTAGATTACTGAAAAGTGTACTTTATGTCCACAAGCATAATATTCCAAAGTGAATACGATAGTATTTCACAATCGTTGTTTTTCGACTGATGAACACCACAATCATTATATATAAATTACTATACATTGAGCACATAATAAATATACGTACATGATAACGTATGTACACATAAATATTAAATAGCAATATGTATAAAAGTACTCTCGTACATGATATGTACGCGCATGTACGTGCAATAAATACTATTCTCTTAATGCACAGTTTGTGTGGTGTTTATGTGACTATGATCTTTTACATACCAAATTAATGTCATTGACATTTAACGCAATGTGCCGATTAGGTGTGCGATGGTCGCATGAGCAAATCAGGATTGTAGTCAGTAATATCCTTCCAGAACGCTCGGACGTAGCCCCTGTGCGTTCATGTTCCTACCATCGTAGGGCCAGTTGAAGAATGTTGGACACGTGGGTTCGTCTGTCTCATCATGGAGGTGCGCGAGGAATGGATGGGCAAGCATATCCGCAGCGGTGGGACGCTTGTGCGGATCAAGAGTCCAATCTTTTTTAAAAAAAGTCATTCCACGGGGGAGTGCGCGAGACGCGGCACAAGTTTGGCAACGTTCAATTTTCCTTCGGGCAAATCACGCAGCTTGTCCACTGCCTCTTTGTGTTCAACAATAGACTCGGACGGTTTGCCTACATACTGTGCAATCAGTCGCAACTGATCCATCGTATTACGGCCAGGAAAACAGGTTTGCGATTGTACATCTCCGCAAATATACAACCAACAGACCAAATGTCCACCGCCGTAGTGTAATTTGTATTTTCAAGAAGCAGCTCCGGCGGACGATACCACCGTGTAATAACGTAGTCCGTGAGACCACTGAAGGGAACATCTACACTTCGACTTAGACCGAAGTCTATGATTTTAAGCTCACTGAGATGTTTGTGACGAGGTTCGCGGGTTTAAGATCACGATGCGCGATGTTAGCGCTATGTAAATACTTGAGTCCACGCAAAATCTGATATACAAAATACTGCATGTGCGATTCTTCCAATACCTGACGTGAACGTAATACAAACGTTCATGTCAACATCCATCAAAGGCGTAACAACACATAAACGTCGTTGAACTCGTTAAAATTACGTCGCAATGGCGGTAGTATGGTAATCGCACTAAGTAAATTCTCGTGCTTGAAAAAGCGCATCATGGCAATCTCACGCAGAACCCTCTTGCCGTCCTCGATATCACGGAAAACATCACGGCATTTTTTAATCGCTAACTTCTCGCCAGTCACATTGTCTAAACAACTGCACGCAACACCATACGCACCCATACCAAGCACTTTGAGAAGAGTGTAGCGTGAAGGTATCTCAAATGATGTGCCATTTAATGTGTACACCTTGAAATCACCGGTGATAGTTTGGTGTACACAACTCTTGATTACTTCGGTGCATTCTTTTCGAGCTGCTAGAGAAAATAGCGATGAGATGAAACCTGAAGATAGACAGAATAGTTTATATCAGTCAAAATACACACATATATACGAACACACACACACACACCAACAACAAATGCACATGTGCATAATAGTTTTAGAAATGAATGATCGACTACGTAGTGTTGTATATGTACGTACGCACATAAAATGCATTCGTGTAAAATCGAGTTTTTACAAACTAACCAGCGGTATACTGCATTCTCCATATAGTGGTGCGTATTGTAACTCAGAGGCGACACAGTGTACATTTCCGATTTCCCAAAGTTTATAAGTTAGTAGTAAAAAAAATTAAATCGCTTTACTCATACAAAACAAACACACATGGCCGATGAAAACAATTGATGCAATACGCTGACTGACAGCCGAACGGCCCTCAAGAACACGCGAAACTTGTATATTTTCTTGTTTGAATACAGTGACACTCTTTAAAAAAATTTCTTAGCATGAAGCATAACCACAAAACATAGTCAAACGAACTTACCACATTAACATGATGGCGACTAGGGATAGAGTCGCTGATCTGAGAGCATGACTCAAATGTTTTATATTTCGCTTATTATGAAGCCGCAGGTAAGAAATCACGGACAATATGTTGACATTACGTAAGAACAACTCGAAATAGTATTGTAATTTCATCAGTGGAAGAATTGACGACTATGTTATTCAGGAAGCAACAAATTGCGGAAATATATCTTCTAGTGTTCTGGTCATCTTTGAGTGACGACTTTCGAGATGTTGTTCTAACTCGGGACGTCGTACAGTGCGCGGAAATCCTTGCAGGCAAATCGAACATTGAACTGCATTTTTGCTCTCCTCATGCTTTTTAAGATCTTCTGTAGTATGTTTCACTCCAGCTTTCTGCATGGCATGCAACTTACGCTCTTGTTGCTGCTTCTTTCGTGCACCGTTGCCGGAAGGCATACTGTCAGCAAAACAAGGATGCAGAAAAGTGCCTTTCAAGTGAAAAGAAGAAAGAAGTAGTTGTGATAGATGTTACAAGCTCATAAATTATATCGTTATAGAAGTAAAAGCTGACCTATCGGTTTATTTTCATTAACTCTACCTATTTGCAGCTAGCTTTAGCTTTTTTTATCACTAACAGAGTGTAATATAAATAAACTATAACAAAAAACAATAGCACCAATATGACAGATTACGTCTATGGCGATTTCACCTCACAATGTTTCTAAGAAGCAATATGCCATCTAGAAATTAAATACCACGAAGTGATATATATATATATGTATTTGTATGTACATATAATTGTATAATGTGTTCGAATGAGGGACGAGGAGGATAAAGGAATGAAAAAATGAGGTGTACATGATCTTTGTACAGAGTTTCGGTGTGTGAAAAGTGATAGATATATGCAATTATTGCATTTGTGACTTACGATGCAGGTATATATTAAATTCGATTAAATGGGTGAATGAACGCGTGTGATTTTTTCTCAGCAATTGCCACGTGTAGATAGTCTTTGTCAAATTGGCATCATACTTTATATTTATTGTGACGAATATGACGTGGTGCAGATTGCTCACACAATATATACATATATGTATACATGTACATACATACATACGTATAACCATATTTCAGATTTGTCCTCGTAGACATTGGTAGCATGAAATGTTTGCTAAACTGTGTGACGAGCTGCTGAACTAAACAACCTCACTCTGAAATACAATGGCACCAGCTCAAATCAGTCTGATAAAATAGCAATGGCACATCGCAATACTCTGTTACGGAAATAGTTATCACCTCATACTATTATAGGGTACGGTTATACGAATGATGTTGTTCACATTTGTTAGCTTTCTGTTATACGATTAATATCTTTTACACTTCGATGCCAAGCAAAGGTGCTTGAGGCATAGCCTGAACCTCAGATTTGACACGCTCGTTTTTTCGACGTGCGCTAATTATTTTGGCATCGAACGCGTGACAGCGCGCAAAAAATCCTGGAGCTGGCTCACCGCTGCATTCACATCATCACGATAATGGAATAAATGCGACTGAATTTGAGCAGCACTTACAGTATACGGTGTAATTTGTGTTGCGAAGGCATCACATTGATAGGCAGGCGCGGTCGGGAAAAATTTAACAAACATTTGACGTGCCTGCTTGTGATCTAGTAAGCCAATCTCGAGTTTCACATCGGCGCGACCAGGTCGAATGAGAGCTGGATCTAACCGCTCGACGTGATTGGTTGTCATAAAAACAAGACGCCCTTCTTGTGCACCAATACCATCTAAAGCATTTAGCACACCACTCATCGTCACATTGCTATCCACACTGAATGCGCGGTCAATATCCTCGATCAGAACAATGGAGTGCATCTCGGCGGTGTTAAGCAGATCCATGAGTGACTCGTCGTTCAGGCTGCGATTGGACAAGCTCACCAAACCAATCGACAGACGCAGCTCACCCGCCAGAGCCATGATGAGGCTAGTCTTGCCACACCCGGGGGGACCATGCAGGAGATACCCACGCCGGTACGGCACACCCAGATTTCGGTAGTAGCTCGCCGAGTCTAAAAATCGTCTGACGTCGTGGAGCAATTCGTCCGCGGTATTGCCAGACAGAACCACGGAGTCGAGTGGCCGACGTTGAGCGCGACTCTGGCTGTCGCATCCATCTACCACCGGCATTCACGTAAATAATGTTTTATCACTATCGGCGTTGTTTGAGAAGCGCTGTGCCGCGGTCATTATTTTTTCCATGATGGCTGAGCTGGTACCGAGTGTTGTGAGCTGTAGCACTTCAAAGACGTCGCCACCGCCAAGTTTATTTTCATTGCGTCGCCGCGACAGAGCAATGGGTCTACCATCATAGAAAAGCCAGTGACGTACATTAGGACAAGGCCCAAAGAGACAAATTCCGCGAGCAACGTCATTACCGTATATACGCAAGCTGGACGTTATAACGACACCTGCTGCACTTTGAAGTGTGACTGAGATGCTAACCAGCGCATCATCCAGTCATAGCTTCGGTCTTGATTGGTCATTTCCATCGATACAATAAAACGACGCCGCAAAAGCGCTAAGACACCCTGGCAAAGTTGCCTAGTCAAAGTTCCACATACGGTCAACAACACAAGCCTGCACCTGCACTAAAAAATGGATTAGTAACAAGAGTGCTGAAGGTACGCGTTAGAGCACTTCCTTTTTTCTGCCATTCGTCTGGCAGCAACGTTGTCAGCTCAACGGAGTCCTTGGAAAGATAGTTCGACAGACTGCTAGACATTACTGGAGAAGTTGCCACAAATGGGGAGGGGTATAGCACCATATCTATCATTCATATCACGCGTTCGTTGCAACTGTACGTAACAGTGGTGATATATATATATAGACACAAAGAAGTTGATGGAATATAAGAGGAGGTACGTTCATTTGTTAGTATACACAGATATGTATATGTAAATTATATCGGTGGGGTATAAGCATACTTTTAAAGTATCATATGCATACGTAGCAGCGGTAAGAAATATTCACTGACGTTAAATAAGAAGTGGGGGCAATACAAGAATACACAGTTAATCAGCTTCCACACTAACTTTTCATATTTTAGTTGAATCGAGCTCGAACGCATATAAGATTACATATATACCACGCTTCCAATTAAAAACACACACATTATATACGTCTCATTCTTTACTCTTTATGAGTAAATAGATAATAAAAAAAATAAATATGTATACATATTACAATTATTAAGTCGGAAGAAAAATGTGTAACGTCAGTAAATGTGCTGATATCAATTTGATGAATAGATGTTATACAGATAATTTATCTAGCTATTTACTTTATGGCGCAGGAGAAATTGATTATTCAACGAAATGTAACATTATTTATATTTATATTTCTATAACCAAACCTATACTCCCTTGTGATGAAAAAATGCCATTCCGCGCGGGGCCAGAAATTTGCTTAGAATATTTAGATATCAGAGCCTACATAAAGCAATACACATACACGTGCACGCTAATATTTTTACTTTTATAATAAATAAATGTATCTGGATATAGATTTGAGATCAATATACACCTTGACAGCCGTACGAGAATATACAAACCGTGCTCCACAAAGAATGGAGTGTATCTACACATATACCTCTAAGATTAAAAAGTATAATGACAAATATTTTTCATGGTAGACGTAATTATCAGTGTGTGTGTGCGTATATTTTTTTCCGAGAAAATAAGGTGAATGATTGTCCATTATTAATGACACGAAGCAGCTTTCAGGTAGTATTTATATTGCGTTGGGGTTTATGTTGTTAAACGGTATGTCTATATGGAGTGTAACAGCTTATAATTACAGAAGTAAAAAAAAACCTGAAAGAGTTGGTGTATATAGCAGGATTTTATCAGCATATAAAAAATATATGCATGATGGCTGTATGCATCAGTACAATCTCAACACGCTCAGTAAAAATTTATTTGACAAATATTACCAAGTTAGCTGAATATCAGCTATATGCATTCTTGTCTAATCAGAATAAAATACTGAAAAAATGTACTTAGCTGAAGTGTATTCAAATATAGAGAAAATTTTATTTATAATATCGATGAGCTTGCAATAGAAGTACTTATATAGAGTTACAGAGTACGTGGTTGCTTTACTACTAATGCTGAATATGAACGGCGTGTAGCGAGTCTTTATTATGCAAAATTAACACATCCCACCACTATAACGACCTCTAGTGCAGTACACTCGCTTGCCCAGCTAATGTCCGACACCTGTATACCACTTATGTCGAGGTGATTAAGTTGAAAGAGTTTGCCCAGTGGTCGTAGCTCACACAGATACGGACACCACCCCAGTTCCAGCACTGTTAGCTGACTACAGTTTTCCAATCCCACAATCTTTGGGGATGTACTCTGCAATGACAAGTCCGCTAAGTAAGGAACTGATGCAGTGAAATGGTTTTCACATGCTGAGTAGTCAGCTACTTTTGTCGCGATGCACGAAAGTGTGGACTCAATATTTCTATGAACGACTTTTTGCTGCCGCGAGGATACTATTACGCGAATGTCGACGTGGTTGCCTCCAAAATCTTATTCACCGCCGAAATTGATTTACCTGTGGGGTTTCGGACTATTGCACATAAACTGCCCTTACACGCGTGAACGGTTAGACCTAGCTTCACTGCCTCCAAAAAAATTACAAGGTAGCTTATACGGTGCTCTCAGCACACGCGCGAATCCACGTCGCATGGGCTGTACTACACGCCAGTTAAGCCAGATTCCGCGATAGCGCGAGTCATGACTAAGGACACGCACCGCGCTGTGCCCGACGCGCAATACACGAAGCTCCGTGAGCGCACCGAGTGGGCTGATATCCCACAAGTAGTATGACCATGAAAGATTAACACGGCGTAATCGTTGACAGCCAGATATAAAGGCAAGATTGCTCACGCGACTATGAGTTACGTATAGCACGGTAAGGCGCGATAAACGTCCAATAGCGTCCAGAGATGCAAGGTTGAAAAAATTGATAAGGTAGAGCTCTTCCAGTTCTGTACACTCTGTAATCCACATGATATCCTCAGTGGGATTATCCGAAATAAAAAGCCGGCGGAGCTGACGCAGATGACCGATGGGACGCAAATCAGTAGCAAACTCGGCATTCAATAAAGTCAGATTTTGCAAAGTTGACGCGCACCCATTCAACCAGCCAAGATCATCGACGCCGCTACCGGAGAGATCAACT
This sequence comes from Scalesia atractyloides, assembly GCA_947069175.1. Taxonomy (NCBI): domain Eukaryota; kingdom Viridiplantae; phylum Streptophyta; class Magnoliopsida; order Asterales; family Asteraceae; genus Scalesia; species Scalesia atractyloides. The sequence continues at coordinate 45,516 of CAMTDV010000101.1, read as the reverse complement.
CGCTTCAATACTGGAAGTCGTGTCAGTACATAAAAACTGTCTGCCGTGGCGCAATCACGCATAGAGAGCTCGCGTAATTGAAAACATCCGGCGAGCCACCCTAAATCTGTCATCCCTATCAAACCATCTGATACAAGAGTGTGAAGTCGTGATAGCAGACCTACAATGGTCCAATCGGTTACACCCCGTGTGTAGGAGATTTCAAGGTGACGAAGTTTCCCCGAGCAACGCGCTATCCAATGCAGCTCGTCACGCACGTTTAGGTGGCGTATATGCAACGTGTGCAAACGAGGCAGATGCACTAGTGCCGATAAATTGTTCAGCGACGAACAGTTATTGCATCTCAATTCCGTGAGTGCTGTACATGCAATAAGCGCTGATAGGCATCGAATAGATGTAAAAAATCACATCAAGATATTGCAGATCCGAAAGAGCAGAGAATGAATCCAATGAGTCCGCTGAGCACACCCCACAAAACTAACGTAGGCGAGCGAGACACACTGTGAAAACCAGTAAATCACATCGCAGACGACCAGTTACTCATTCTATCTGCGTGCAGTTCACGAAGAAGATGAAGCGTGCTGACAACTGAAAAAATCGTGTAAAAGACAGCACCGACTCACATTCAAATACCTTAACCGCGACACATGCTTCAAAAATGAAAGGTCACTAACGCAGGTACCTGAAATGTTTAGATTTTTGCAAATTGGACAACATGTCAACTACTGAGTTCAAGCATGTATTACACACAGATCCAGCTGAAGTATTATCACGAAATTTACAAGAGTCTATCGAGTGATCAGCTTCATCTCCACAGTCACGCCTTCCTGACAAAACCAATTCCGTCAATAACAAAGAGAAGTGCACGAGCCCGATAATTGTGTCTGAATTATGTGTAATCCAAGGGTGCACGGGTAGGGTAGATGTAACGCAACAACATCAACATGTTGTTAGCGATCCACTTTCGTGAAAGCTCAAATATTTCATCATCACAAGAAACAAGGCGTATACACACTGAGCGGACAACCGTTGTTGCGATACAACCACCATGAAGTATAAGACAGTGTCGACACCGCAACACGCGAACGAAAGATCAAAGAAACAACCGTTTTTTGTAGACGCTTAGTTTTCGTTCACGATCGCGTAGACAGATGACAAGACCAGGTAGTTTGACACCAGATGAAGCTGATTCACTTAACAAACGCCATTGAGGAGAAGTGGCAGTCAGTGAAAACGGAACATCAAGGCTGATATCACCATTGAAATAAGAAAATAAACAATGTAGTGAGCTTTCGCATAGGCGACGCGTTTTAATATTGTTTCGCACGAGCATTGACACAAATCATTGGCCAAATGTCGGAAAAAAGTTTGTTCGAAACACTATCTACTACATGGACTATATATATGAAGTTTCAAGGAGAAGACTTGCACTACCTGAATCCCTAGTCAAAAACTAAAAAAACATACATAAATGATGCATATGTAACAATGTAACTGATAAATATATATATATGATAATTTATGCATGATATAATGTCATGATTAAGAACAGGTGATGATAAATTGTGCTTCACTTGCACATCACAAACGAAGGCGTGGTTGACTAAATTGGCAAGCACCGACACATAATATATCAATAATATTCCAATAATTGAATACATAGCGTTTTTCATTACATATATAATGCATAAATCCATATTAATACAGCTATTGAGTCTAACGCTGAAACCTATATTTACTCAAAAAAGTGCTGACGCTATTTCCATAGCTGTATACAGATGTAGTGAATAATTACAACAGCGGCCTCATGCAATGAGAATTACATTACTCAATGCAATGCGGTAAAGAGTAGAAAAGTGGAACCGATCAATTAAGAGCATATAATTGCTACTTGCAGCGACGGAGGAAATTGAATTTAAACAACATACACAAACACAATTACTCTAAAACAAAACAAGACGATGCAACAAGTGAGTAATAAAATGATAATGTATATATATAATATAATTTACTGTCCGCTAAATAATATTAATCTTTAATATTTGCTGTCTCAAATGTTCTATAAGAGAGGGGTTTACACTGAGCTGCATAACTTTTTATTCTACAGAAATTGAAGAGCAAAAAAATTGTTTTTTTTACAGCGACTCGTTTTCATCAATGCATATACATCATCACGACAACTCGAAACAACAAGACACGAGTCAACCACGCACAAACATAAACATAATTAAAAATAAAGAAATACTTAATAAGTAATTAGGAATTGCATAATTATACATTTTGAAATAACGCATATATAAGATACGAAAAAATCGTACTGATGAAGCACTGCATCATCCAGCATATATAATATCCCGAAAAATCCACAAGAGCTCAGCACATAGCCGTGATGCAAAGAGAAAATATCGACAGATAAATATGAGTCGAAAAAATAATTGAGAGTAAGTAATTGAAAATAAATTGAAAAATTTATAAATTTGTGACCCACAAACATAAACAACGGAATAAATTTATATCTGCATCGATGAGCAAATGGGTTTATATTGGAAAGAATAGAAAATAAAGGAAAGATGCTACAAACATTATATCAACAGAAAATTGAAAATTGGGTTAGGCCTTTAATTTCAAACTATAATTTGAGGTAGAAATAAATTTCCTATGCAAATAAATCGATAAAAAGGAAATGACAGATAAAAATATGAATGATTAAAGTGCATGTCATGTCTGATATACACAGAAAAATATAATGCGCATCACCAACACATCACGAATATCAATTTACTATAATCTTGTGAAAAAAGGATTTTTCTGAACTAAAGCTCGAAAAATATACGATCATTTTGCATCAATGAACATACTTCTTTCGAAAAAATTAAATATGTGTAAAAACGTCTTTGAAAAAAAAAGCGTTGCCAGCAAACATATCTTATAGACAAAGGGAAATACTTGCTACGACACAAATATATACATACACACACAAAACATTAACATTGAAGACACGCACCTCAACCAAGACATAAGCCTCAACTCCAAAATAGTAGCAAGAAAAATGGAACCTAAAAAAGTTGCAAGATTGAAAAACGTGAAGGAATTTACACTCACAACAAAGCTCAGAACGCAGAATATAAGAATGATACGAAAAAATTATGAAGCATATATTAAAATAATATGCTTCGGCCAACATTACATTACTATGAATGTCGTGATGACACCTAATAAATTATTCAAAAAAAAAATATACCAAGCCAGAAAAATAATTTCGAGCATCATGAGAGAAAGGAAGCAGAAAAATGATATTTCACATAATCGAGCAAAAAAGGTTCCACAAAATTAGTATTCACACAGACAAATTAACAAAAGTTAAACTCAATGAACTAAATGAAAAAGAGAATATATACTATAGTGAAGCGATAAAAAGACCATGAGACATTCATTCAGCTGCCACAGTCACGACACAGCTTAAAACGATTGCATTGCTAAATTAGATACAGTGTCGCATACTGCTGATGCATTTGACGAGAGTGAATATAATGTTAAATGATAATATAAACGAAATGAATTTGCAGGAGCGAGGTTTTTTTGTTACACATGTGTGTGTACATCACGCCATTCATGAAACAAAAAATAGTATGGGTATACAACACGAGAATGTCCTTAACGATATGAAGAACACTACGGCACCAATGAGGGTTAGTTAAATGCAAGACAAGCGAACTGAACGTATCCAGTTATTTCGATGATACTTCGTTATAAACATCATACATGTATGCTCGTGGACAGATGCGAAGCGAATACGAGTTTTATGCATTGTCATGCCGGGGTCCACAAGATGTGGCTGCGCACGGATGATGACAGAAAAAAGTGTAGCGAATGATAAAGAAAGGAGTCATAGCTCTGCGTAAGGACGATTGATGCACGTGTGCATTCCTTGTACGAAAGGCTGTTGTGGCGATGATCTACCGACTGCAAGGGCAGCAGAGCTTTGCCAGCTGGCGGAATGCCCCGATCTCACCCACTGCACCGAATCGACAGGCTTTGCGAGCATTACATTACGCAGTACGGAATACGTGACGACGCGCCAGGAAAAAGCAAACCGCACAAGTGCACACACCGATGCACACAACCCACACACTACGCGGAGGCTTTGTTCTCGTCGTTAGTTTGGTTGTCGCGCTCTTTGTTCATTTGACGCTGTACAACCCTCTTCGCTGCTGACCCGTCGACGTTGATGTCATCGCACACACGTACATTTGGTAAAAGTAATGTCAGCGGTATGATCAGCAAAGGAAGCAGCATGTGACCAAAGATTAGCAGCTTTGATACATTACTGAAATCGCAGTATTGTATTCAGTAACTATGACTGGCCATACGGTCTCCATTAATACTGCACCGATAGACGAAGCCAACGACTCACCCAGATTCGAGAAACCTGCAACAATGGCGTACACCATACTTTCTGAACCGCGTGGACATAGCTGAGACAATAGAACGATATCGGCATCACGTAAACGTACTTACAACATTGTAAATGATAGCATCGCCACAAACGAACATAACGCGGTCAGGAATGCCAACCTTTATATTCCATCGCTTGACCATAATAATGTCGAACACTGATGCAATGATCTGAAGCAGTGTAATGATAACCATTTCCAAATCGATAACCGCGCTTCGAGAATATGTAGTTGAATAAAAGTATACCCACCAGGCTTGCGACATTCCTAATCACACCCGCAATAGTGACGTACAATGTATTTGGGAAGTAAGGTCCACCGGGAACACAATAAGGCTCAGCCTGGTAGAAGTTATCCAGAGCGCTAGGTAGTTGAATATATAGCAACATCTGTAGGAACATGAACACGTTGGCCTTTGCGACGACGGGCGGAAGAGCCCAGAAGGACGTCGCGCAGCAAATGCTGGAAACACCAATAGATAAGCCGAGCAGAAAATAAGCTTTCGCAAACATGTTACCAAGTAGCATAGTGATGACCACCAATGCCATCACAATGCAGTACACAAATATACGCTTGTTTCGAGTCACAACCTCCGTGTTGATTTCGAATATGCCGCACATGCACGGAGTGGGCTCGCGTATGTCGAGTACGTCCTGTGTCAGCATGCCACCGTTGACTGTTTGACAGCAGCCGACCCGCAAATCGTCACGCAGCGCGAGCGGATCTGCGCATGACACATTCTGGTTTGCTTCGTGATTCTGATGACCCGTTTCAGGATGCACGTCCTTTGTGTTGCACATCTCACCGATGAGATGTCTTTGCCGTCGCGGCTGGTTTTGCATCAAAGCTTCTCGCTCACGCAGAATCTCCTCATGCATCAGGCGTGCGTCCTCGGCCCTTTCGATACGATTCTTTCGTTCCCCGTACCAATTCCGAAGGAAGATAATGGAGCTTGATAATAGAAATGCTGCTGAAATGAAAAGTGGTACTCGAGCCATACCAGCGTCGCTGAATAGACCAACAACTATGCTTGAAATCATGGATCCCAGCGTAATATACCACCAGATCCAGCTGACAAGCGCGGGACCGGCCCAGGAACACGTCGCATAAGACGACTGTACAGTCCTTCCGACAAGATGTCAATAAGAGCAGCGTTAAAGCTTGATATAAATATGCACATTGCCGCCAATTTCGCTGACGATGGTTGCGTTGGGAGGAGACCGTATACGATTGTGAATAAGAAGCCGAGTATGCAAGCCAGAACATGTACCACCGCTTGGTTTTAGCCGAGAAACGAGAATGTATCGCAAAGCATGGCTGGCAAAGCTTTCATCGACCAACCCAGGCTGGTAACAAGGGAGAGCCGCTGATAAACAGAAGGGCTGAGGCCATATAGCTGGCGCAGAACGGTATTAGTGCTTTTTTGGAGTAAATAAGATGCAAGCCCTTTGCACATAAAGTAGCACATACCGAGGGACCACGTGACCTTGAGACCGTAGCCCTCGCAGATCTCGCCGTATATTGGTATGCGGCGCGCCCACGGGTATTTGTCCAGATACTCTTGCGCCGAAGGATGCACGTAGCGAGGCCTGGCCAACCCAGCCGTTGTGGGCTCCTCACCTGCTATGAGCGTCGTCCATCGTGGTTTGACGTAGGCTTTGGGTGATGAACACTGCAGCTGCGTAGCGATCAAGCGGTAAGTTAGCTTAATTGAGTTGTATTATATGAATGTCACTTTTATTACTGGCCATGAAATAAGAGGATTGCGGAAGTAACGCGGTGCAGCGAGTACACATAGAATTCAAAACACATGCATCAGAGCAAAAATACAAACCGCTGATGTGTGCGGCTTGCACAAGAGTAGACGTATTGCATACAAGACAGCCACACAGACAACAATGAGACTATGCACTGATTACAGCGAGCACATCGCTAAGCCGTTGATGTGGTCGATGCGCGGCACCGGATGTCAATAAATAGTCGGAGCTAGACGGAGCTAGATCAAGTGTGTGATTACGAGAGTGTATGACATATTTGACTATGAAGAGTAAGTTTATCTTTGTCACTGAGAGGTGTAGTTACCGTACAACCTCGGTGTGTTTGCCGTTGTATTTCCTCACTATTTTCTTCTTCGGCACGTGATCATTGCATGTTACCGAATATGTTGAGCGACATTGATCGGCGTACATACGTAGCAGAATCATATGCGATTGCCAAGGCATGGGCGGTCTAGGAGAGCCGTCTCCGCCTGCACGCACTGAATGTCAAGCATACGTACCAGCTCTGTTACACATATCGTACATCATCAGAGCCAGGATTCGAGCTCAGCTCATTCATGGCGAAACAAGATGATCATGCCTGCCATACGAATTCGTTGCAATGCATTTACGCGTTAGATAAAGCCAGCATAAAATATATTCGTTACCGAATCGGAGAAAAACGTATTAACGAAAATGATGCGCAGGTATGCTTGCACCAGCGCAGACGAACACACTCAAATTAGGCCAGCATCTACATTCTAACTTGCTTGCTGCCGTTACAGCTCGCGTGGTCACGTTCAATGTCTACCATCTCCCGCAGCTTGCAAGCTAATGCGAGCACATACACACATGCACATGCACATAAGCATACACGCGTATATAGACAGCGCACCAGCCACCACGTGTGCGCGACCCGCGAGTGTCGATGCTCCTGTACAGCTGCTCGTCTGTCGCCCATGCTGCCATCAGGTGCACGCGACGCATTGACTCACAGCCGAGCAGACATGCGTCGTGGAAACGGACAGGGTTTGGGCGGTCGTCGGTTGGTACAGCTGTAGAGAGGGTATTGATGCAATGAATGCGCCGCGACGAGTATGATTAACTGATTTGTTGACACGCTTGCATTGTGGCGTGGGAGATACGCAGCGTATAATAAAGTAGCTATACCAGTATTACCGTGCTTAAGTTGAAGCAGGTGCTTGAGCGCAACAGCAATCAACCCACCTGCGTTACGATGGAATAAATACTGCTACCTGTGCCGAACACAGCTGCGAAGACACCGCTTATAAGCAAGAGGTACGTTGCAAGGTAGTGCCAGATGCCCACCGAATGAAGTGACCAGTTACCACTGTACATGACAAACAGAGCTGGAAGATGAACGCAATGAACCCACCGCACAACGAGCCAGCGAGGGCAAAAACCACGTTCACGTTTTGAACAAACAGTCCAAAAACAAGTGCGCTGGCAGAGAATGTCAGGCTGATGATTGTGTGCTTCCAGTACGGCATCGTGTCGACGTCCCAGCGCATCACCTGAAAGACAGATGTTCGACAGGCAGACATGTTGAGCGCAAACGCTGCGCACAGCTTGACGATTAATTCCCACATAGCACACAAAAAATATCACGTCCTTTTTAAGGATTGTAGTACGCCATTATATTGTCTGTCAGCTTCGAGCCGAATTCGGCGTAGCCAAATATGCCAGTGAGAAAGTACAATGTGCCGCACACAGCACAGCTGCAGCACGCTTGTTTCGTAAGTTTGGCCACGCTGCGATTGTGTGGACTCATACATAATCTTGAGGCAGTTCACTTGGCACAGGTAACTAAAGCAAAATATTGCTAGCCCCGAAACGATACTGTTACCAGTCCGAACGAGAACAAGGTCTGACGGGAGGCCATCCTTGAAGGATACCATGGATGAGTGCACCACAATAGAGAGTACAAACAGTAAAACAAAACAGATTCCGATAGCCGAGGCATAGCGCAGCGAGTTTACTTGCTTCGGTAAACACAGCGGCAATATGAAAATGACCCATATTACACTTGTAAGCGTACGATGCCCGGTGACGTAGCAGGAACGCCGGTAGACCGTCGTGATTGAATATTACTTTGTATTACGGACCCGATTGCAATGATGTATCCAAAGGCCCCACCGAAGCACAAGAGGGCACATGAGTATCGCGGAGAAGATATCGCCGCCACGGCCAAACAGCTCACGCGCTAGTGCCTCAAAGCTGCAAAGGCCTGTCTTTTGCGATGCAGTGGCGAGTAGATTGATAGAGTACACCGTCAGCACAGTAACGACAAGGAGATAAACACTTGCCATGATAATTCCTGACGTGTTGAATGCAGCTGGTATCGAAATAATACCCGCGCCCAGTGTTACACTGGCGAGATTGAATACACCGGACAGAAAACCACCGTGCGGTACTATTCGATTCAGTATGCGCGTAAAGATGCTCTTACTTTGCTCTTTATACAAAGCATTCTCACCGAGCGCGTCGTCAAGAGATTTTTCACTCTGCAACTGCTTAGCTACGTCGACCACAGCGACCGAACAGCGCACGTGGTTGTTCTCCCCATCTCGGCAGCTGCTCTCATCGAATCTGTCGGTCTGTGTGACACACTGAGCAAGCTGGTCGATGCTTAACACATATTCGGAATGTGCCGGATGATTGCCGCTCGACAGCTGACACAATTCACGAGGGGGGCTGCGCGACATGACGATGCTGTACAGCTGATGGTATTGACGGGCACTGTAACGTGGATACAAACTGCTGCGGGAAAGAGAAGACCTATCTACTTCTTCAGACAGAGGTATACACAATCACGTACACTGTATGTATATGCGTATGCGTGTGGATATACAGACCGGCTAGACACTACACACAGTCTTGTAGAGCAGCATGTTGGATGCGTGGCAGTCCATAGAAACCCAATACATTCGAGTGAAGCGTGGCGAATGAGTTTTAGTGTAGCGACATAGGTTGTTGCACAGGTTGTCGAGGCGCTCAAAGCACTGACTTACAGCTGTTGATCGTAACACCGCGGCACGCAGAACTCGTGAGCTCCGTGCCGAGACACCATATTAGCAGGTAGTACCCAAACAAACAGAGAGTCGTCGGAAATAAATATGCACGCACAACGTACAGCAAGCGCTCATAGACACACCCCTCGTTGCATCGATGAGCGTCTACAAGCCCGAAATCACGTACACATCAGCCACTGGCAATTAAAAGATAAACATAGGTAGTTAGCGAGCAAATAATGAAAACATGGAGCTCTCATATGTATATATAAATATATATATATATGTATGTATGACATTTTTAAGCAAGTATGAGCTCTGCATGATGATTATGCTTTGACGTATACATTCACTCACTCTACAATGCGCCGAGTAGCAAGCGTGCGTACTTCACACACACACACACACACACACATATTCGTTTTCGATACTTCCTACGAGCGCATCAATACAAATGGCTCGTACTGGCGTAAAGAGGTGCATGCTCACAGCAATACACAGTCATGTCGTGAAGAGCTGTCACGCAAGAGCGAAGGTGCATGCTGGCACATACTCACGGCAGCACCAAACGTGCTGTGTGAAAGGAGTAGCACCCTACTAACGTGACAGTTGAAAGTACAACGTCACATCGCTCATCATTAGCGACACGTTGATATTTACCGGGTGTCGCATTTGCCATGTATAGGTACAACAGGAGTATGACAATACAATTGTCATTAGGTTATGATAAATGAATGAATTAACGAGGAGCTGTATGCGTGAGCCCATTTGACTGACGTGTACAACGTCACGGGAACGCACACATCGACAGTTCACTCCGATATTTAGCACCGACTTAGCTTATTTGACATGTATGATAGGCTTTTACTGTTAGGTATACAATTGATCATTTAATATGTCATAATGAAAGTATATATGTATATCTACGCGCGGATGGGAGTTAGCCCGTATGTACAATTTACTTTCAGCAGCCCAGCAGCACTGAAAACGACTGCATTGCTAAATTAGATACAGTGTCGCATACTGCTGATGCATTTGACGAGAGTGAATATAATGTTAATGATAATATAAACGAAATGAATTTGCAGAGCGAGGTTTTTTGTTACACATGTGTGTGTACATCACGCCATTCATGAAAACAAAAATAGTATGGGTATACAACACGAGAATGTCCTTAACGATATGAAGAACACTACGGCACCAATGAGGGTTAGTTAAATGCAAGACAAGCGAACTGAACGTATCCAGTTATTTCGATGATACTTCGTATAAACATCATACATGTATGCTCGTGGACAGATGCGAAGCGAATACGAGTTTTATGCATTGTCATGCCGAGTCCACAAGCATGTGCTGCGCACGGATGATGACAGAAAAAAGTGTAGCGAATGATAAAAGAAAGGAGTCATAGCTCTGCGTAAGGACGATTGATGCACGTGTGCATTCCTTGTACGAAAGGCTGTTGTGGCGATGATCTACCGACTGCAAGGGCAGCAGAGCTTTGCCAGCTGGCGGAATGCCCGATCTCACCCACTGCACCGAATCGACAGGCTTTGCGAGCATTACATTCGCAGTACGGAATACGTGACGACGCGCCAGGAAAAAGCAAACCGCACAAGTGCACACACCGATGCACACAACCCACACACTACGCGGAGGCTTTGTTCTCGTCGTTAGTTTGGTTGTCGCGCTCTTTGTTCATTTGACGCTGTACAACCCCCTTCGCTGCTGACCGTCGACGTTGATGTCATCGCACACACGTACATTTGGTAAAAGTAATGTCAGCGGTATGATCAGCAAAGGAAGCAGCATGTGACCAAAGATTAGCAGCTTTGATACATTACTGAAATCGCAGTATGTATCAGTAACTATGATGGCCATACGGTCTCCATTAATACTGCACCGATAGACGAAGCCAACGACTCACCCAGATTCGAGAAACCTGCAACAATGGCGTACACCATACTTTCTGAACCGCGTGGACATAGCTGAGACAATAGAACGATCATCGGCATCCACGTAAACGTACTTACAACATTGTAAATGATAGCATCGCCACAAACGAACATAACGCGGTCAGGAATTGCCAACCTTTATATTCCATCGCTTGACCATAATAATGTCGAACACTGATGCAATGATCTGAAGCAGTGTAATGATAACCATTCCAAATCGATAACCGCGCTTCGAGAATATGTAGTTGAATAAAAGTATTACCCACCAGGCTTGCGACATTCCCAATCACACCCGCAATAGTGACATACAATGTATTTGGGAAGTAAGGTTCCACCGGGAACACAATAAGGCTCAGCCTGGTAGAAGTTATCCAGAGCGCTAGGTAGTTGAATATATAGCAACATCTGTAGGAACATGAACACGTTGGCCTTTGCGATGACGGGCGGAAGAGCCCAGAAGGACGTCGCGCAGCAAATGCTGGAAACACCAATAGATAAGCCGAGCAGAAAATAAGCTTTCGCAAACATGTTACCAAGTAGATAGTGATGACCGCCAATGCCATCACAATGCAGTACACAAATATACGCTTGTTTCGAGTCACAAACCTCCGTGTTGATTTCGAATATGCCGCACATGCACGGAGTGGGCTCGCGTATGTCGAGTACGTCCTGTGTCAGCATGCCACCGTTGATGTTTGACAGCAGCCGACCCGCAAATCGTCACGCAGCGCGAGCGGATCTGCGCATGACACATTCTGGTTTGCTTCGTGATTCTGATGACCCGTTTCAGGATGCACGTCCTTTGTGTTGCACATCTCACCCGATGAGATGTCTTTGCCGTCGCGGCTGGTTTGCATCAAAGCTTCTCGCTCACGCAGAATCTCCTCATGCATCAGGCGTGCGTTCCTCGGCCCTTTCGATACGATTCTTTCGTTCCCCGTACCAATTCCGAAGGAAGATAATGGAGCTTGATAATAGAAATGCTGCTGAAATGAAAAGTGGTACTCGAGCCATACCGCGTCGCTGAATAGACCAACAACTATGCTTGAAATCATGGATCCCAGCGTAATATACCACCAGATCCAGCTGACAAGCGCGGGACCCGGCCAGGAACACGTCGCATAAGACGACTGTACAGTCCTTCCGACAAGATGTCAATAAGAGCAGCGTTAAAGCTTGATATAAAAATATGCACATTGCCGCCAATTTCGCTGACGATGGTTGCGTTGGGAGGAGACCGTATACGATTGTGAAATAAGAAGCCGAGTATGCAAGCCCAGAACATGTACCACCGCTTGGTGTAGCCGAGAAACGAGAATGTATCGCAAAGCATGGCTGGCAAAGCTTTCATCGACCAACCCAGGCTGGTAACAAGGGAGAGCCGCTGATAAACAGAAGGGCTGAGGCCATATAGCTGGCGCAGAACGGTATTAGTGCTTTTTTTGGAGTAAATAAGATGCAAGCCCTTTGCACATAAAGTAGCACATACCGAGGGACCACGTGACCTTGAGACCGTAGCCCTCGCAGATCTCGCCGTATATTGGTATGCGGCGCGCCCACGGGTATTTGTCCAGATACTCTTGCGCCGAAGGATGCACGTAGCGAGGCCTGGCCAACCCAGCCGTTGTGGGCTCCTCACCTGCATGAGCGTCGTCCATCGTGGTTTGACGTAGGCTTTGGGTGATGAACACTGCAGCTGCGTAGCGATCAAGCGGTAAGTTAGCTTAATTGAGTTGTATTTATATGAATGTCACTTTTATTACTGGCCATGAAATAAGAGGATTGCGGAAGTAACGCGGTGCAGCGAGTACACATAGAATTCACACACATGCATCAGAGCAAAAATACAAACCGCTGATGTGTGCGGCTTGTGCACAAGAGTAGACGTATTGCATGCAAGACAGCCACACAGACAACAATGAGACTATGCACTGATTACAGCGAGCACATCGCTAAGCCGTTTGATGTGGTCGATGCGCGGCACCGGATGTCAATAAAATAGTCGGAGCTAGACGGAGCTAGATCAAGTGGTGTGATTACGAGAGTGTATGACATATTTGACTATGAAGAGTAAGTTTATCTTTGTCACTGAGAGGTGTAGTTACCGTACAACCTCGGTGTGTTTGCCGTTGTATTTCCTCACTATTTTCTTCTTCGGCACGTGATCATTGCATGTTACCGAATATGTTGAGCGACATTGATCGGCGTACATACGTAGCAGAATCATATGCGATTGCCAAGGCATGGGCGGTCTAGGAGAGCCGTCTCCGCCTGCACGCACTGAATGTCAAGCATACGTACCAGCTCTGTTACACATATCGTAAAATCATCAGAGCCAGGATTCGAGCTCAGCTCATTCATGGCGAAACAAGATGATCATGCCTGCCATACGAATTCGTTGCAATGCATTTACGCGTTAGATAAAGCCAGCATAAAATATATTCGTTACCGAATCGGAGAAAAAACGTATTAACGAAAATGATGCGCAGGTATGCTTGCACCAGCGCAGACGAACACACTCAAATTAGGCCAGCATCTACATTCTAACTTGCTTGCTGCCGTTACAGCTCGCGTGGTCACGTTCAATGTCTACCATCTCCCGCAGCTTGCAAGCTAATGCGAGCACATACACACATGCACATGCACATAAGCATTACACGCGTATATAGACAGCGCACCAGCCACCACGTGTGCGCGACCCGCGAGTGTCGATGCTCCTGTACAGCTGCTCGTCTGTCGCCCATGCTGCCATCAGGTGCACGCGACGCATTGACTCACAGCCGAGCAGACATGCGTCGTGGAAACGACAGGGTTTGGGCGGTCGTCGGTTGGTACAGCTGTAGAGAGGGTATTGATGCAATGAATGCGCCGCGACGAGTATGATTAACTGATTTGTTGACACGCTTGCATTGTGGCGTGGGGAGATACGCAGCGTATAATAAAGTAGCTATACCAGTATTACCGTGCTAAGTTGAAGCAGGTGCTTGAGCGCAACAGCAATCAACCCACCTGCGTTACGATGGAATAAATACTGCTACCTGTGCCGAACACAGCTGCGAAGACACCGCATATAAGCAGAGGTACGTTGCAAGGTAGTGCCAGATGCCCACCGAATGAAGTGACCAGTTACCACTGTACATGACAAACAGAGCTGGAAAGATGAACGCAATGAACCCACCGCACAACGAGCCAGCGAGGGCAAAAACCACGTTCACGTTTTGAACAAACAGTCCAAAAACAAGTGCGCTGGCAGAGAATGTCAGGCTGATGATTGTGTGCTTCCAGTACGGCATCGTGTCGACGTCCCAGCGCATCACCTGAAAGACAGATGTTCGACAGGCAGACATGTTGAGCGCAAACGCTGCGCACAGCTTGACGATAATTCCACATAGCACACAAAAAATATCACGTCCTTGTAAGGATTGTAGTACGCCAATATATTGTCTGTCAGCTTCGAGCCGAATTCGGCGTAGCCAAATATGCCAGTGAGAAAGTACAATGTGCCGCACACAGCACAGCTGCAGCACGCTTGTTTCGTAAGTTTGGCCACGCTGCGATGTGTGGACTCATACATAATCTTGAGGCAGTTCACTTGGCACAGGTAACTAAAGCAAAATATTGCTAGCCCCGAAACGATACTGTTACCAGTCCGAACGAGAACAAGGTCTGACGGGAGGCCATCCTTGAAGGATACCATGGATGAGTGCACCACAATAGAGAGTACAAACAGTAAAACAAAACAGATTCCGATAGCCGAGGAAATAGCGCAGCGAGTTTACTTGCTTCGGTAAACACAGCGGCAATATGAAAATGACCCATATTACACTTGTAAGCGTACGATGCCCGGCTGACGTACGCAGGAACGCCGGTAGACCGTCGTGATTGAATATTTACTCGTATTACGGACCCGATTGCAATGATGTATCCAAAGGCCCACCGAAGCAAAAAGAGACACATGAGTATCGCGGAGAAGATATCGCCGCCACGGCCAAACAGCTCACGCGCTAGTGCCTCAAAGCTGCAAAGGCCTGTCTTTTGCGATGCAGTGGCGAGTAGATTGATAGAGTACACCGTCAGCACAGTAACGACAAGGAGATAAACACTTGCCATGATAATTCCTGACGTGTTGAATGCAGCTGGTATCGAAATAATACCCGCGCCCAGTGTTACACTGGCGAGATTGAATAAAACCGGACAGAAAACCACCTTTGCGGTACTATTCGATTCAGTATGCGCGTAAAGATGCTCTTACTTTGCTCTTTATACAAAGCATTCTCACCGAGCGCGTCGTCAAGAGATTTTTCACTCTGCAACTGCTTAGCTACGTCGACCACAGCGACCGAACAGCGCACGTGGTTGTTCTCCCCATCTCGGCAGCTGCTCTCATCGAATCTGTCGGTCTGTGTGACACACTGAGCAAGCTGGTCGATGCTTAACACATATTCGGAATGTGCCGGATGCTTGCCGCTCGACAGCTGACACAATTCACGAGGGGGGCTGCGCGACATGACGATGCTGTTACAGCTGATGGTATTGACGGGCACTGTAACGTGGATACAAACTGCTGCGGGAAAGAGAAGACCTATCTACTTCTTCAGACAGAGGTATACACAATCACGTACACTGTATGTATATGCGTATGCGTGTGGATATACAGACCGGCTAGACACTACACACAGTCTTGTAGAGCAGCATGTTGGATGCGTGGCAGTCCATAGAAACCCAATACATTCGGTGAAGCGTGGCGAATGAGTATAGTGTAGCGACATAGGTTGTTGCACAGGTTGTCGAGGCGCTCAAAGCACTGACTTACAGCTGTTGAATCGTAACACCGCGGCACGCAGAACTCGTGAGCTCCGTGCCGAGACACCATATTAGCAGGTAGTACCCAAACAAACAGAGAGTCGTCGGAAAAAATATGCACGCACAACGTTACAGCAAGCGCTCATAGACACACCCCTCGTTGCATCGATGAGCGTCTACAAGCCCGAAATCACGTACACATCAGCACTGGCAATTAAAAGATAAACATAGGTAGTTAGCGAGCAAATAATGAAAACATGGAGCTCTCATATGTATATATAAATATATATATATATGTATGTATGACATTTTTAAGCAAGTATGAGCTCTGCATGATGATTATGCTTTGACGTATACATTCACTCACTCTACAATGCGCCGAGTAGCAAGCGTGCGTACTTCACCCCACACACACACACACACATATTCGTTTTCGATACTTCCTACGAGCGCATCACTACAAATGGCTCGTACTGGCGTAAAGAGGTGCATGCTCACAGCAATACACAGTCTGTCGTGAAGAGCTGTCACGCAAGAGCGAAGGTGCATGCTGGCACATACTCACGGCAGCACCAAACGTGGCTGTGTGAAAGGAGTAGCACCCTACTAACGCTGACAGTGAAAGTACAACGTCACATCGCTCATCATTAGCGACACGTTGATATTTACCGGTGTCGCATTTGCCATGTATAGGTACAACAGGAGTATGACAATACAATTGTCATTAGGTTATGATAAATGAATGAATTAACGAGGAGCTGTTGCGTGAGCCCATTTGACTGACGTGTACAACGTCACGGGAACGCACACATCGACAGTTCACTCCGATATTTAGCACCGACTTAGCTTATTTGACATGTATGATAGGCTTTTACTGTTAGGTATACAATTGATCATTTAAATATGTCATAAATGAAAGTATATATGTATATCTACGCGCGGATGGGAGTTAGCCCGTATGTACAATTTACTTTCAGCAGCCCAGCAGCACTGAAAACGACTGCATTGCTAAATTAGATACAGTGTCGCATACTGCTGATGCATTTGACGAGAGTGAATATAATGTTAAATGATAATATAAACGAAATGAATTTGCAGAGCGAGGTTTTTTGTTACACATGTGTGTGTACATCACGCCATTCATGAAAACAAAAATAGTATGGGTATACAACACGAGAATGTCCTTAACGATATGAAGAACACTAACGGCACCAATGAGGGTTAGTTAAATGCAAGACAAGCGAACTGAACGTATCCAGTTATTTCGATGATACTTCGTATAAACAACATACATGTATGCTCGTGGACAGATGCGAAGCGAATACGAGTTTTATGCATTGTCATGCCGAGTCCACAAGATGTGCTGCGCACGGATGATGACAGAAAAAAGTGTAGCGAATGATAAAAGAAAGGAGTCATAGCTCTGCGTAAGGACGATTGATGCACGTGTGCATTCCTTGTACGAAAGGCTGTTGTGGCGATGATCTACCGACTGCAAGGGCAGCAGAGCTTTGCCAGCTGGCGGAATGCCCCGATCTCACCCACTGCACCGAATCGACAGGCTTTGCGAGCATTACATTCGCAGTACGGAATAGTGACGACGCGCCAGGAAAAAGCAAACCGCACAAGTGCACACACCGATGCACACAACCCACACACTACGCGGAGGCTTTGTTCTCGTCGTTAGTTTGGTTGTCGCGCTCTTTGTTCATTTGACGCTGTACAACCCTCTTCGCTGCTGACCCGTCGACGTTGATGTCATCGCACACACGTACATTTGGTAAAAGTAATGTCAGCGGTATGATCAGCAAAGGAAGCAGCATGTGACCAAGATTAGCAGCTTTGATACATTACTGAAATCGCAGTATGTATCAGAACTATGACTGGCCATACGGTCTCCATTAATACTGCACCGATAGACGAAGCCAACGACTCACCCAGATTCCGAGAAACCTGCAACAATGGCGTACACCATACTTTCAGAACCGCGTGGACATAGCTGAGACAATAGAACGATCATCGGCATCCACGTAAACGTACTTACAACTTGTAAATGATAGCATCGCCACAAACGAACATAACGCGGTCAGGAATGCCAACCTTTATATTCCATCGCTTGACCATAATAATGTCGAACACTGATGCAATGATCTGAAGCAGTGTAATGATAACCATTCCAAATCGATAACGCGCTTCGAGAATATGTAGTTGAATAAAAGTATACCCACCAGGCTTGCGACATTCCCAATCACACCCCAACAGTGACATACAATGTATTTGGGAAGTAAGGTCCACCGGGAACACAATAAGGCTCAGCCTGGTAGAAGTTATCCAGAGCGCTAGGTAGTTGAAATATATAGCAACATCTGTAGGAACATGAAACACGTTGGCCTTTGCGATGACGGGCGGAAGAGCCAGAAGGACGTCGCGCAGCAAATGCTGGAAACACCAATAGATAAGCCGAGCAGAAAAATAAGCTTTCGCAAACATGTTACCAAGTAGTATAGTGATGACCGCCAATGCCATCACAATGCAGTAACACAAATATACGCTTGTTTCGAGTCACAACCTCCGTGTTGATTTCGAATATGCCGCACATGCACGGAGTGGGCTCGCGTATGTCGAGTACGTCCTGTGTCAGCATGCCACCGTTGACTGTTTGACAGCAGCCGACCCGCAAATCGTCACGCAGCGCGAGCGGATCTGCGCATGACACATTCTGGTTTGCTTCGTGATTCTGATGACCCGTTTTCAGGATGCACGTCCTTTGTGTTGCACATCTCACCCGATGAGATGTCTTTGCCGTCGCGGCTGGTTTGCATCAAAGCTTCTCGCTCACGCAGAATCTCCTCATGCATCAGGCGTGCGTCCTCGGCCCTTTCGATACGATTCTTTCGTTCCCCGTACCAATTCCGAAGGAAGACGATGGAGCTTGATAATAGAAATGCTGCTGAAATGAAAAGTGGTACTCGAGCCATACCAGCGTCGCTGAATAGACCAACAACTATGCTTGAAATCATGGATCCCAGCGTAATATACACCAGATCCAGCTGACAAGCGCGGGACCCGGCCCAGGAACACGTCGCATAAGACGACTGTACAGTCCTTCCGACAAGATGTCAATAGAGCAGCGTTAAAGCTTGATATAAATATGCACATTGCCGCCAATTTCGCTGACGATGGTTGCGTTGGGAGGAGACCGTATACGATTGTGAATAAGAAGCCGAGTATGCAAGCCCAGAACATGTACCACCGCTTGGTGTAGCCGAGAAACGAGAATGTATCGCAAAGCATGGCTGGCAAAGCTTTCATCGACCAACCCAGGCTGGTAACAAGGAGAGCCGCTGATAAAACAGAAGGGCTGAGGCCATATAGCTGGCGCAGAACGGTATTAGTGCTTTTTTGGAGTAAATAAGATGCAAGCCCTTTGCACATAAAGTAGCACATACCGAGGGACCACGTGACCTTGAGACCGTAGCCCTCGCAGATCTCGCCGTATATTGGTATGCGGCGCGCCCACGGGTATTGTCCAGATACTCTTGCGCCGAAGGATGCACATAGCGAGGCCTGGCCAACCCAGCCGTTGTGGGCTCCTCACCTGCATGAGCGTCGTCCATCGTGGTTTGACGTAGGCTTTGGGTGATGAACACTGCAGCTGCGTAGCGATCAAGCGGTAAGTTAGCTTAATTGAGTTGTATTTATATGAATGTCACTTTTATTACTGGCCATGAAATAAGAAGATTGCGGAAGTAACGCGGTGCAGCGAGTACACATAGAATTCACAACACATGCATCAGAGCAAAAATACAAACCGCTGATGTGTGCGGCTTGCACAAGAGTAGACGTATTGCATACAAGACAGCCACACAGACAACAATGAGACTATGCACTGATTACAGCGAGCACATCGCTAAGCCGTTGATGTGGTCGATGCGCGGCACCGGATGTCAATAAATAGTCGGAGCTAGACGGAGCTAGATCAAGTGTGTGATTACGAGAGTGTATGACATATTTTGACATATGAAGAGTAAGTTTATCTTTGTCACTGAGAGGTGTAGTTACCGTACAACCTCGGTGTGTTTGCCGTTGTATTTCCTCACTATTTTCTTCTTCGCACGTGATCATTGCATGTTACCGAATATGTTGAGCGACATTGATCGGCGTACATACGTAGCAGAATCATATGCGATTGCCAAGGCATGGGCGGTCTAGGAGAGCCGTCTCCGCCTGCACGCACTGAATGTCAAGCATACGTACCAGCTCTGTTACACATATCGTACATCATCAGAGCCAGGATTCGAGCTCAGCTCATTCATGCGAAACAAGATGATCATGCCTGCCATACGAATTCGTTGCAATGCATTTACGCGTTAGATAAAGCCAGCATAAAATATATTCGTTACCGAATCGGAGAAAAACGTATTAACGAAAATGATGCGCAGGTATGCTTGCACCAGCGCAGACGAACACACTCAAATTAGGCCAGCATCTACATTCTAACTTGCTTGCTGCCGTTACAGCTCGCGTGGTCACGTTCAATGTCTACCATCTCCCGCAGCTTGCAAGCTAATGCGAGCACATACACACATGCACATGCACATAAGCATACACGCGTATATAGACAGCGCACCAGCCACCACGTGTGCGCGACCCGCGAGTGTCGATGCTCCTGTACAGCTGCTCGTCTGTCGCCCATGCTGCCATCAGGTGCACGCGACGCATTGACTCACAGCGAGCAGACATGCGTCGTGGAAACGACAGGGTTTGGGCGGTCGTCGGTTGGTACAGCTGTAGAGAGGTATTGATGCAATGAATGCGCCGCGACGAGTATGATTAACTGATTTGTTGACACGCTTGCATTGTGGCGTGGGAGATACGCAGCGTATAATAAAGTAGCTATACCAGTATTACCGTGCTAAGTTGAAGCAGGTGCTTGAGCGCAACAGAAATCAACCCACCTGCGTTACGATGGAATAAATACTGCTACCTGTGCCGAACACAGCTGCGAAGACACCGCATATAAGCAAGAGGTACGTTGCAAGGTAGTGCCAGATGCCCACCGAATGAAGTGACCAGTTACCACTGTACATGACAAACAGAGCTGGAAAGATGAAACGCAATGAACCCACCGCACAACGAGCCAGCGAGGGCAAAAACCACGTTCACGTTTTGAACAAACAGTCCAAAAACAAGTGCGCTGGCAGAGAATGTCAGGCTGATGATTGTGTGCTTCCAGTACGGCATCGTGTCGACGTCCCAGCGCATCACCTGAAAGACAGATGTTCGACAGGCAGACATGTTGAGCGCAAACGCTGCGCACAGCTTGACGATAATTCCCACATAGCACACAAAAAATATCACGTCCTTGTAAGGATTGTAGTACGCCAATATATTGTCTGTCAGCTTCGAGCCGAATTCGGCGTAGCCAAATATGCCAGTGAGAAAGTACAATGTGCCGCACACAGCACAGCTGCAGCACGCTTGTTTCGTAAGTTTGGCCACGCTGCGATTGTGGACTCATACATAATCTTGAGGCAGTTCACTTGGCACAGGTAACTAAAGCAAAATATTGCTAGCCCCGAAACGATACTGTTACCAGTCCGAACGAGAACAAGGTCTGACGGGAGGCCATCCTTGAAGGATACCATGGATGAGTGCACCACAATAGAGAGTACAACAGTAAAACAAAACAGATTCCGATAGCCGAGGCATAGCGCAGCGAGTTTACTTGCTTCGGTAAACACAGCGGCAATATGAAAATGACCCATATTACACTTGTAAGCGTACGATGCCCGGCTGACGTACGCAGGAACGCCGGTAGACCGTCGTGATTGAATATTACTCGTATTAAAGGACCCGATTGCAATGATGTATCCAAAGGCCCCACCGAAGCACAAGAGACACATGAGTATCGCGGAGAAGATATCGCCGCCACGGCCAAACAGCTCACGCGCTAGTGCCTCAAAGCTGCAAAGGCCTGTCTTTGCGATGCAGTGGCGAGTAGATTGATAGAGTACACCGTCAGCACAGTAACGACAAGGAGATAAACACTTGCCATGATAATTCCTGACGTGTTGAATGCAGCTGGTATCGAAATAATACCCGCGCCCAGTGTTACACTGGCGAGATTGAATACACCGGACAGAAAACCACCGTGCGGTACTATTCGATTCAGTATGCGCGTAAGATGCTCTTACTTTGCTCTTTATACAAAGCATTCTCACCGAGCGCGGGCGTCAAGAGATTTTTCACTCTGCAACTGCTTAGCTACGTCGACCACAGCGACCGAACAGCGCACGTGGTTGTTCTCCCCCATCCGGCAGCTGCTCTCAATCGAATCTGTCGGTCTGTGTGACACACTGAGCAAGCTGGTCGATGCTTAACACATATTCGGAATGTGCCGGATGATTGCCGCTCGACAGCTGACACAATTCACGAGGGGGCTGCGCGACATGACGATGCTGTACAGCTGATGGTATTGACGGGCACTGTAACGTGGATACAAACTGCTGCGGGAAAGAGAAGACCTATCTACTTCTTCAGACAGGGTATACACAATCACGTACACTGTATGTATATGCGTATGCGTGTGGATATACAGACCGGCTAGACACTACACACAGTCTTGTAGAGCAGCATGTTGGATGCGTGGCAGTCCATAGAAACCCAATACATTCGAGTGAAGCGTGGAGAATGAGTATAGTGTAGCGACATAGGTTGTTGCACAGGTTGTCGAGGCGCTCAAAGCACTGACTTACAGCTGTTGATCGTAACACCGCGGCACGCAGAACTCGTGAGCTCCGTGCCGAGACACCATATTAGCAGGTAGTACCCAAACAAACAGAGAGTCGTCGGAAATAAATATGCACGCACAACGTACAGCAAGCGCTCATAGACACACCCCTCGTTGCATCGAGGGAGCGTCTACAAGCCCGAAATCACGTACACATCAGCCACTGGCAATTAAAAGATAAACATAGGTAGTTAGCGAGCAAATAATGAAAACATGGAGCTCTCATATGTATATATAAATATATATATATATGTATGTATGACATTTTTAAGCAAGTATGAGCTCTGCATGATGATTATGCTTTGACGTATACATTCACCACTCTACAATGCGCCGAGTAGCAAGCGTGCGTACTTCACACACACACACACACACACACATATTCGTTTTCGATACTTCCTACGAGCGCATCACTACAAATGGCTCGTACTGGCGTAAAGAGGTGCATGCTCACAGCAATACACAGTCATGTCGTGAAGAGCTGTCACGCAAGAGCGAAGGTGCATGCTGGCACATACTCACGGCAGCACCAAACGTGCTGTGTGAAAGGAGTAGCACCCTACTAACGCTGACAGTGAAAGTACAACGTCACATCGCTCATCATTAGCGACACGTTGATATTTACCGGTGTCGCATTTGCCATGTATAGGTACAACAGGAGTATGGCATTTACAATTGTCATTAGGTTATGATAAATGAATGAATTAACGAGGAGCTGTATGCGTGAGCCCATTTGACTGACGTGTACAACGTCACGGGAACGCACACACATCGACAGTTCACTCCGATATTTAGCACCGACTTAGCTTATTTGACATGTATGATAGGCTTTTACTGTTAGGTATACAATTGATCATTTAATATGTCATAATGAAAGTATATATGTATATCTACGCGCGGATGGGAGTTAGCCCGTATGTACAATTTACTTTCAGCTGCCACAGTCACGACACAGCTTAAAACGATTGCATTGCTAAATTAGATACAGTGTCGCATACTGCTGATGCATTTGACGAGAGTGAATATAATGTTAAATGATAATATAAACGAAATGAATTTGCAGAGCGAGGTTTTTTGTTACACATGTGCATGGACCTGACGGGAAGATACGCTATAAAATGTACAACACGAAAACGTCCTCCGTCACTATGCCGAGTTAAAATAGATAAATTCGAAGCGAATATAGCCGCACTGAATGTATCCAGTTATTTCGATGATACTTCGTATAAACATCATACATGTATGCTCGTGGACAGATGCGAAGCGAATACGAGTTTTATGCATTGTCATGCCGAGTCCACAAGCATGTGCTGCGCACGGATGATGACAGAAAAAAGTGTAGCGAATGATAAAAGAAAGGAGTCATAGCTCTGCGTAAGGACGATTGATGCACGTGTGCATTCCTTGTACGAAAGGCTGTTGTTGGCGATGATCTACCGACTGCAAGGGCAGCAGAGCTTTGCCAGCTGGCGGAATGCCCCGATCTCACCCACTGCACCGAATCGACAGGCTTTGCGAGCATTACATTCGCAGTACGGAATACGTGACGACGCGCCAGGAAAAAGCAAACCGCACAAGTGCACACACCGATGCACACAACCCACACACTACGCGGAGGCTTTGTTCTCGTCGTTAGTTTGGTTGTCGCGCTCTTTGTTCATTTGACGCTGTACAACCCTCTTCGCTGCTGACCCGTCGACGTTGATGTCATCGCACACACGTACATTTGGTAAAAGTAATGTCAGCGGTAGATCAGCAAAGGAAGCAGCATGTGACCAAAGATTAGCAGCTTTGATACATTACTGAAATCGCAGTATGTATCAGTAACTATGACTGGCCATAACGGTCTCCATTAATACTGCACCGATAGAGGATGACAAATTTGAGCAAGGTTTCCAATTCCGGCCATGATAGCGTACACCATACTTTCTGAACCGCGTGGACACAGTTTGGACAATAGAACAATCATCGCATCCACGCCAGCATATACACAACGTTGTAAATGATAGCATCGCCACAAATGAACATAACGCGGTCAGGAATGCCAACCTTTATATTCCATCGCTTGACCATAATAATGTCGAACACTGATGCAATGATCTGAAGAAGCGTTGTAATAACGTATGTAATTCGATAACCGCGCTTCGAGAATATGTAGTTGAATAAAAGTATACCCACCAGGCTTGCGACATTCCCAATCACACCCGCAACAGTGACGTACAATGTATTTGGGAAGTAAGGTCCACCGGGAACACAATAAGGCTCAGCCTGGTAGAAGTTATCCAGAGCGCTAGGTAGTTGAATATATAGCAACATCTGTAGGAACATGAACACGTTGGCCTTTGCGAACGACGGACGGAAGAGCCCAGAAGGACATCGCGCAGCAAATGCTGGAAACACCAATAGATAAGCCGAGCAGAAAATAAGCTTTCGCAAACATGTTACCAAGTAGCATAGTGATGACCACCAATGCCATCACAATGCAGTACACAAATATACGCTTGTTTCGAGTCACAACCTCCGTGTTGATTTCGAATATGCCGCACATGCACGGAGTGGGCTCGCGTATGTCGAGTACGTCCTGTGTCAGCATGCCACCGTTGACTGTTTGACAGCGCCGACCCGCAAATCGTCACGCAGCGCGAGCGATCTGCGCATGACACATTCTGGTTTGCTTCGTGATTCTGATGACCCGTTTCAGGATGCACGTCCTTTGTGTTGCACATCTCACCCGATGAGATGTCTTTGCCGTCGCGGCTGGTTTGCATCAAAGCTTCTCGCTCACGCAGAATCTCCTCATGCATCAGGCGTGCGTCCTCGGCCCTTTCGATACGATTCTTTCGTTCCCCCGTACCAATTCCGAAGGAAGATAATGGAGCTTGATAATAGAAATGCTGCTGAAATGAAAAGTGGTACTCGAGCCATACCAGCGTCGCTGAATAGACCAACAACTATGCTTGAAATCATGGATCCCAGCGTAAATATACCACCAGATCCAGCTGACAAGCGCGGGACCCGGCCCAGGAACACGTCGCATAAGACGACTGTACAGTCCTTCCGACAAGATGTCAATAAGAGCAGCGTTAAAGCTTGATATAAATATGCACATTGCCGCCAATTTCGCTGACGATGGTTGCGTTGGGAGGAGACCGTATACGATTGTGAATAAGGAGCCGAGTATGCAAGCCAAGAACATGTACCACCGCTTGGTGAAAGCCGAGAAACGAGAATGTATCGCAAAGCATGGCTGGCAAAGCTTTCATCGACCAACCCAGGCTGGTAACAAGGCGAGCCGCTGATAATCAGAAGGGCTGAGGCCATATAGCTGGCGCAGAACGGTATTAGTGCTTTTCTTGGAGTAAATAAGATGCAAGCCCTTTGCACATAAAGTAGCACATACCGAGGACCACGTGACCTTGAGACCGTAGCCCTCGCAGATCTCGCCGTATATTGGTATGCGGCGCACCCACGGGTATTGTCCAGATACTCTTGCGCCGAAAGGATGCACATAGCGAGGCCTGGGCCAACCCAGCCGTTGTGGGCTCCTCACCTGCATGAGCGTCGTCCATCGTGGTTTGACGTAGGCTTTGGGTGATGAACACTGCAGCTGCGTAGCGATCAAGCGGTAGTTAGCTTAATTGAGTTGTATTTATATGAATGTCACTTTTATTACTGGCCATGAAATAAGAAGATTGCGGAAGTAACGCGGTGCAGCGAGTACACATAGAATTCACACACATGCATCAGAGCAAAAATACAAACCGCTGATGTGTGCGGCTTGCACAAGAGTAGACGTATTGCATGCAAGACAGCCACACAGACAACAATGAGACTATGCACTGATTACAGCGAGCACATCGCTAAAGCCGTTGATGTGGTCGATGCGCGGCACCGGATGTCAATAATAGTCGGAGCTAGACGGAGCTAGATCAAGTGTGTGATTACGAGAGTGTATGACATATTTGACTATGAAGAGTAAGTTTATCTTTGTCACTGAGAGGTGTAGTTACCGTACAACCTCGGTGTGTTTGCCGTTGTATTTCCTCACTATTTTCTTCTTCGGCACGTGATCATTGCATGTTACCGAATATGTTGAGCGACATTGATCGGCGTACATACGTAGCAGAATCATATGCGATTGCCAAGGCATGGGCGGTCTAGGAGAGCCGTCTCCGCCTGCACGCACTGAATGTCAAGCATACGTACCAGCTCTGTTACACATATCGTACATCATCAGAGCCAGGATTCGAGCTCAGCTCATTCATGGCGAAACAAGATGATCATGCCTGCCATACGAATTCGTTGCAATGCATTTACGCGTTAGATAAAGCCAGCATAAAATATATTCGTTACCGAATCGGAGAAAAACGTATTAACGAAAATGATGCGCAGGTATGCTTGCACCAGCGCAGACGAACACACTCAAATTAGGCCAGCATCTACATTCTAACTTGCTTGCTGCCGTTACAGCTCGCTGGTCACGTTCAATGTCTACCATCTCCCGCAGCTTGCAAGCTAATGCGAGCACATACACACATGCACATGCACATAAGCATACACGCGTATATAGACAGCGCACCAGCCACCACGTGTGCGCGACCCGCGAGTGTCGATGCTCCTGTACAGCTGCTCGTCTGTCGCCCATGCTGCCATCAGGTGCACGCGACGCATTGACTCACAGCCGAGCAGACATGCGTCGTGGAAACGACAGGGTTTGGGCGGTCGTCGGTTGGTACAGCTGTAGAGAGGGTATTGATGCAATGAATGCGCCGCGACGAGTATGATTAACTGATTTGTTGACACGCTTGCATTGTGGCGTGGGGAGATACGCAGCGTATAATAAAGTAGCTATACCAGTATTAACCGTGCTAAGTTGAAGCAGGTGCTTGAGCGCAACAGCAATCAACCCACCTGCGTTACGATGGAATAAATACTGCTACCTGTGCCGAACACAGCTGCGAAGACACCGCATATAAGCAAGAGGTACGTTGCAAGGTAGTGCCAGATGCCCACCGAATGAAGTGACCAGTTACCACTGTACATGACAAACAGAGCTGGAAAGATGAACGCAATGAACCCACCGCACAACGAGCCAGCGAGGGCAAAAACCACGTTCACGTTTTGAACAAACAGTCCAAAAACAAGTGCGCTGGCAGAGAATGTCAGGCTGATGATTGTGTGCTTCCAGTACGGCATCGTGTCGACGTCCCAGCGCATCACCTGAAAGACAGATGTTTCGACAGGCAGACATGTTGAGCGCAAACGCTGCGCAACAGCTTGACGATAAATTCCCACATAGCACACCAAAAAATAATCACGTCCTTGTAAGGATTGTAGTACGCCAATATATTGTCTGTCAGCTTCGAGCCGAATTCGGCGTAGCCAAATATGCCAGTGAGAAAGTACAATGTGCCGCACACAGCACAGCTGCAGCACGCTTGTTTCGTAAGTTTGGCCACGCTGCGATGTGTGGACTCATACATAATCTTGAGGCAGTTCACTTGGCACAGGTAACTAAAGCAAAATATTGCTAGCCCCGAAACGATACTGTTACCAGTCCGAACGAGAACAAGGTCTGACGGAGGCCATCCTTGAAGGATACCATGGATGAGTGCACCACAATAGAGAGTACAAACAGTAAAACAAAACAGATTCCGATAGCCGAGGCATAGCGCAGCGAGTTTACTTGCTTCGGTAAACACAGCGGCAATATGAAAATGACCCATATTACACTTGTAAGCGTACGATGCCCGGCTGACGTACGCAGGAACGCCGGTAGACCGTCGTGATTGAATATTACTCGTATTACGGACCCGATTGCAATGATGTATCCAAAGGCCCCACCGAAGCACAAGAGACACATGAGTATCGCGGAGAAGATATCGCCGCCACGGCCAAACAGCTCACGCGCTAGTGCCTCAAAGCTGCAAAGGCCTGTCTTTTGCGATGCAGTGGCGAGTAGATTGATAGAGTACACCGTCAGCACAGTAACGACAAGGAGATAAACACTTGCCATGATAATTCCTGACGTGTTGAATGCAGCTGGTATCGAATAATACCCGCGCCCGTGTTACACTGGCGAGATTGAATACACCGGACAGAAAACCACCGTGCGGTACTATTCGATTCAGTATGCGCGTAAAGATGCTCTTACTTTGCTCTTTATACAAAGCATTCTCACCGAGCGCGTCGTCAAGAGATTTTTCACTCTGCAACTGCTTAGCTACGTCGACACAGCGACCGAACAGCGCACGTGGTTGTTCTCCCCATCTCGGCAGCTGCTCTCATCGAATCTGTCGGTCTGTGTGACACACTGAGCAAGCTGGTCGATGCTTAACACATATTCGGAATGTGCCGGATGCTTGCCGCTCGACAGCTGACACAATTCACGAGGGGGGCTGCGCGACATGACGATGCTGTACAGCTGATGGTATTGACGGGCACTGTAACGTGGATACAAACTGCTGCGGGAAAGAGAAGACCTATCTACTTCTTCAGACAGAGGTATACACAATCACGTACACTGTATGTATAATGCGTATGCGTGTGGATATACAGACCGGCTAGACACTACACACACAGTCTTGTAGAGCAGCATGTTGGATGCGTGGCAGTCCATAGAAACCCAATACATTCGAGTGAAGCGTGGAGAATGAGTATAGTGTAGCGACATAGGTTGTTGCACAGGTTGTCGAGGCGCTCAAAGCACTGACTTACAGCGTTGATCGTAACACCGCGGCACGCAGAACTCGTGAGCTCCGTGCCGAGACACCATATTAGCAGGTAGTACCCAAACAAACAGAGAGTCGTCGGAAATAAATATGCACGCACAACGTACAGCAAGCGCTCATAGACACACCCCTCGTTGCATCGATGAGCGTCTACAAGCCCGAAATCACGTACACATCAGCCACTGGCAATTAAAAGATAAACATAGGTAGTTAGCGAGCAAATAATGAAAACATGGAGCTCTCATATGTATATATAAATATATATATATATGTATGTATGACATTTTAAACAAGTATGAGCTCTGCATGATGATTATGCTTTGACGTATACATTCACTCACTCTACAATGCGCCGAGTAGCAAGCGTGCGTACTTCACACACACACACACCACACAACATATTCGTTTTCGATACTTCCTACGAGCGCATCAATACAAATGGCTCGTACTGGCGTAAAGAGGTGCATGCTCACAGCAATACACAGTCATGTCGTGAAGAGCTGTCACGCAAGAGCGAAGGTGCATGCTGGCACATACTCACGGCAGCACCAAACGTGCTGTGTGAAAGGAGTAGCACCCTACTAACGCTGACAGTGAAAGTACAACGTCACATCGCTCATCATTAGCGACACGTTGATATTTACCGGTGTCGCATTTGCCATGTATAGGTACAACAGGAGTATGGCATTACAATTGTCATAAGGTTATGATAAATGAATGAATTAACGAGGAGCTGTATGCGTGAGCCCATTTGACTGACGTGTACAACGTCACGGGAACGCACAAAATCGACAGTTCACTCCGATATTTAGCACCGACTTAGCTTATTTGACATGTATGATAGGCTTTTACTGTTAGGTATACAATTGATCATTTAATATGTCATAATGAAAGTAAAATATGTATATCTAACGCGCGGATGGGAGTTAGCCCGTATGTACAATTTACTTTCAGCTGCCACAGTCCACGACACAGCTTAAAAACGATTGCATTGCTAAATTAGATACAGTGTCGCATACTGCTGATGCATTTGAACGAGAGTGAATATAATGTTAAATGATAATATAAAACGAAATGAATTTGCAGAGCGAGGTTTTTTGTTACACATGTGCATGGACCTGACGGGAAGATACGCTATAAAATGTACAAACACGAAAACGTCCTCCGTCACTATGCCGAGTTAAAATAGATAATTCGAAGCGAATATAGCCGCACTGAACGTAGCCAGTTATTTCGATGATACTTCGTATAAACATCATACATGTATGCTCGTGGACAGATGCGAAGCGAATACGAGTTTTATGCATTGTCATGCCGAGTCCACAAGCATGTGCTGCGCACGGATGAATGACAGAAAAAAGTGTAGCGAATGATAAAAGAAAGGAGTCATAGCTCTGCGTAAGGACGATTGATGCACTGTGCATTCCTTGTACGAAAGGCTGTTGTGGCGATGATCTACCGACTGCAAGGGCAGCAGAGCTTTGCCAGCTGGCGGAATGCCCCGATCTCACCCACTGCACCGAATCGACAGCTTTGCGAGCATTACATTCGCAGTACGGAATACGTGACGACGCGCCAGGAAAAAGCAAACCGCACACAAGTGCACACACCGATGCACACAACCCACACACTACGCGGAGGCTTTGTTCTCGTCGTTAGTTTGGTTGTCGCGCTCTTTGTTCATTTTGACGCTGTACAACCCTCTTCGCTGCTGACCCGTCGACGTTGATGTCATCGCACACACGTACATTTGGTAAAAGTAATGTCGCGGTAAGATCAGCAAAGGAAGCAGCATGTGACCAAAGATTAGCAGCTTTGATACATTACTGAAATCGCAGTATGTATCAGTAACTATGACTGGCCATACGGTCTCCATTAATACTGGGACCGATAGAGGATGACAAATTTTGAGCAAGGTTTCCAATTCCGGCCAATGGCGTACACCATACTTCTGAACCGCGTGGACACAGTTTGGACAATAAACAATCATCGGCATCCACGCCAGCATATACACAACGTTGTAAATGATAGCATCGCCACAAATGAACATAACGCGGTCAGGAATGCCAACCTTTATATTCCATCGCTTGACCATAATAATGTCGAACACTGATGCAATGATCTGAAGAAGCGTTGTAATAACGTATGTAATTCGATAACCGCGCCTCGAGAATATGTAGTTGAATAAAAGTATACCCACCAGGCTTGCGACATTCCCAATCACACCCGCAACAGTGACGTACAATGTATTTGGGAAGTAAGGTCCACCGGGAACACAATAAGGCTAGCCTGTAGAAGTTATCCAGAGCGCTAGGTAGTTGAATATATAGCAACATCTGTAGGAACATGAACACGTTGGCCTTTGCGACGACGGACGGAAGAGCCCAGAAGGACGATCGCGCAGCAAATGCTGGAAACACCAATAGATAAGCCGAGCAGAAAATAAGCATTCGCAAACATGTTACCAAGTAGCATAGTGATGACCACCAATGCCATCACAATGCAGTACACAAATATACGCTTGTTTCGAGTCACAACCTCCGTGTTGATTTCGAATATGCCGCACATGCACGGAGTGGGCTCGCGTATGTCGAGTACGTCCTGTGTCAGCATGCCACCGTTGACTGTTTGACAGCAGTCCGACCCGCAAATCGTCACGCAGCGCGAGCGGATCTGCGCATGACACATTCTGTTTGCTTCGTGATTCTGATGACCCGTTTCAGGATGCACGTCCTTTGGTGTTGCACATCTCACCCGATGAGATGTCTTTGCCGTCGCGGCTGGTTTGCATCAAAGCTTCTCGCTCACGCAGAATCTCCTCATGCATCAGGCGTGCGTCCTCGGCCCTTTCGATACGATTCTTTCGTTCCCCGTACCAATTCCGAAGGAAGATAATGGAGCTTGATAATAGAAATGCTGCTGAAATGAAAAGTGGTACTCGAGCCATACCAGCGTCGCTGAATAGACCAACAACTATGCTTGAAATCATGGATCCCAGCGTAATATAACCACCAGATCCAGCTGACAAGCGCGGGACCCGGCTCAGGAACACGTCGCATAAGACGACTGTACAGTCCTTTCCGACAAGATGTCAATTAGGGCCTTTGAAAAAGAGGCTACAAATATGCACACTGCCGCCAATTTCGCTGACGATGGTTGCGTTGGGAGGAGACCGTATACGATTGTGAATAAGGAGCCGAGTATGCAAGCCAAGAACATGTACCACCGCTTGGTGTAGCCGAGAAAACGAGAATGTATCGCAAAGCATGGCTGGCAAAGCTTTCATCGACCAACCCAGGCTGGTAACAAGGGCGAGCCGCTGATAATCAGAAGGGCTGAGGCCATATAGCTGGCGCAGAACGGTATTAGTGCTTTTTTGGAGTAAATAATTTGCAAGCCCTTTGCATATAAAGTAGCACATACCGAGGGACCACGTGACCTTGAGACCGTAGCCCTCGCAGATCTCGCCGTATATTGGTATGCGGCGCACCCACGGGTATTTGTCCAGATACTCTTGCGCCGAAGGATGCACATAGCGAGGCCTGGCCAACCCAGCCGTTGTGGGCTCCTCACCTGCATGAGCGTCGTCCATCGTGGTTTGACGTAGCTTTGGGTGATGAAACACTGCAGCTGCGTAGCGATCAAGCGGTAAGTTAGCTTAATTGAGTTGTATTTATATTAAAAATATTTTTGCTTTATATTTACAGTTTGTGTGAAGGACATACTATTGTTCGTATTATGTGTAATTTAATTTCTTTCCACGTATATGGCTTTAAAATTATATATATCTGTTATATTCTCGTTGAATCTATTTTTCACTGGTAATTAGTACCGATTGTAATTTGTAGATCCTAAGCGCATATATAATGTATAGGGATGATTTACCGTCAGAGTGTATTTAATATGGTTTATCTAAAAATTATTATGTGATCACTTACAGTCGTTGCATGTATAATTATGATTCAATCAGGATTGTATGAGTGTTATAGAAAATGAAGAATAAATTTAGAGCTTATCATTGTATCTGGAACTTTAAGCTGATCAAGTGTAGATGACATGTTTTATTGTGTGCAATTTTTTATTATGTATATACATACGGTCAGATGTATTCTTGCATTTTTTCATCCATTCAGATGACACGTGAGGTATCATAATTTTTTTTTTGACAGCAGGGACGGATGTTTTTAGCGCTGTTACTAGTATCGTTTCACGCGGCATTAAAAAGTCCAATTAAAAAAAAAAAGAAAACAACAGCTCTTTTTCCTCATTAATACTTGTCGTAGTTGCGTTACTTCATATGATGGTTTTGAGAATATTTGCCTTTTTCTCTTTTTCTTCCTCTGGTGTGACAACCATTCTCTGCAGGGATCGCATGAAGGTTGTACTGTCAGCATCATCTGTGTAGATGAAATCTGCTGTCGCGACAGTACATGGATTTTTTGTTTCAGCATTCTTATGTGTTGTTGTCGGATTTACTCTCGTTTTTATGTGTCTTGCCTCCGAGCCATTAGCATCTGTTCGCGAGAATCGTGACTTGGGTAGCGCGCAGATAAGATGTTTTGCGCATCGGCTTCCACATTTTCGAGTAGTTCAGCAAAGTATGCATGTTCGGGTTGATCCTGGTATCCTGCTTTGATCCATTCGAATATCACCTGGCCCCACATTATATGAACATTAAAGAACGCATCCATAAGAACAATATTGTCGTCGCGCAGACTGCTGCTGTCCAACGGTACGGCGGTTGCATATGGATTGTCGTAGTCGTACGAATCCAATGTCGGCTGTATCATTCGTACACAGTTGTCTACAGGTTCGCGCATCAACCAGTGTCGCTTGAAAGTTGTTTCGTCTGGTGAAATATTAATACCATAAAGTACTCCGAACGACGTAAGTTGAACATGAACGACGGAAATAGGGCACAAGATGCGTCTAATTTTAAAGATTCGGGCTGGTTTATTGTGTACGTGCCGTAACGACGTACAAAGTTTACCAAGAGTGTATCTATCCAGCGTTTAACTCCGTCCCACTTGTTTGGGAAACTTTCCAGTATACTCATTGCCATTCGCGCAATGACTGTCGATGCACAAGTTGCATCGAACGTGCGGTGACGGACGTAAAAACCCGGGCTCAACATTCACCGAGGTTATGGTAAAGAGATACTTGTTATGCGAACATGATATCCTGTGTTTCGGACGCAATGTAACGTGTAACAAACTGTACGAAACGCCGGAGTATCTCCGGATTTGAGAAGTACTCTGTGACACGGCGGCTGATATGATCCATACGTTGATTGATTTCCTTGTTGACTTTTCTGTAATTCGTCACTTATTTGTGCCGATTCAACGGTAGCGGTGTCAAATACATATGAGAATGTTGTGGTTTCATTCATTGCGCTGACGCGCCAGCTTGTTGTGTTGCCCACACCAATACCCATGTACGACACTCCGCGTATGCAAGGCGAGTTAGTAGTACCATCCCCCGATTTGCTGTCAGTGTTTGGACTACCGCTCATCGTTGTATCATGACCATCGCTTCTGCCTCGGATAATAGTATTGAAGCGTGATTGTTGTACCTTGGTTCGCGACTGTTTGTGTGACGAGCTTGTCTCATTCTCGTTGCTTGTACATGGCCCAATCACACCCCTGACCAGGTGTCAAATGACGTATAAATTTGCATCCTGACATATAACCGCAATTTATCGTCGATGTTGAATTTGTATTGGCTGCCCTATCGTTGTTCCCGGAACTACTTTCCGTTTGATTACCTGGACTCTCAAGCAGTCCCCTCTTTTCCCTGCTAGCTCTATTGTCAGCACTCTTATCGTTGTCGTTATCTGGTTCGGCATTGAATGAAACCCCACGATAAACAAAGTAGCGCTCTAGTGTGCTCATGAAATTTTCATGCGTGAACGCATCTCCACAAATCATCGTACCGCCAGTTTGATTGACACAGTTCCGCACTCCATGATACCCACCTGATCGAAGCTTTGTGCAAACACGTCCAGACACGTGTTGGCGCGGTCCAGACGAGCAGCCAGACTATCATAGTAGCTAACCGCGGCACTATAGAGTGGAATGTTGTCTTCGATGATGTCACGATGAGAGCGCATGATTTGACTCTTGTCGATACTCACCACACTCTCCCGGCCCGCGCGTGCACGGTCCGCCGGTGAACAGCACGACTCGTACCATTGGTGGTGCATTGTTGCTGTTGTTTTCGCCTTGCCATCATAGCCTACATGAGATGGGCAGCGCCATGATGTATGGGATGCGATGACATCGCCGCGGTGACGGCGCTGGACTGGGCGGCAATGATCGCCGTCGGGGATTGACCAATAAACTCAATCAGCACCACCGCTGCTTCAATCGCGGTGCCGGTGGTGCGCAAGGCACGCGCATTGGGCGGCAGAGGTGGGGTATCGGCTTGCAATTCTCCAGCAGAGTGGTGAGTGTGAAGATACAATCTTCGTAGCGGGCAATGAATCGTCCGAGTACGTTTTGGTTGGTCGTGATCTTGAGCATCTCCGCAATCGCCGCCCCTGGTGCATCACCGCGCAGCACATGACACACCGACATGGACCCTGTGCCCAACTCCCACACACAGGCACGAGCGGAGAAGATATCAGGCCGACCAAGGTATGCCCGGCAAACCACTGCCACACAGCGCAGCAGAGCATTGCGCAGCATGTCGAACTCCTCATCGGGCAAACAGGTATCGACGACGAAGATGTAGACCGGCTGACTGACCGGCGGGCTCACCGTGTGAGATGAGGTGGTGGTCGTGGTTGCTCCCGACGATACTGCGGCTGCGGCGGATGTTGCTCCTGCTGCTGCTGCTGCTGCTGCTGCTGCTGCTGTATGGTGTCGCATACTCTCTCGTGGCAGAAACATATTCGACCGTTTCATATCGCAGAGCGGGGTGCTGACCAATATAGGGCACCGGCAATCTATTGTGGTGCAAACACGCCATACAGATCCACAAGTTTTGCGCCTCATCTCTTTGACAGTGCATACACCAATACGCACCGCACTGAGTGCATCTCTGTCCGGGTGCGTCGGGGTCACCAAAAATGAGCTGAGCGGAAGAGTTGAGTGGAGTGAGGGGGGTGTACATGCATGCCAAGGAACAATCATCGGTGGGCAACGGAACGGACGCGACGGAGGTGTGTTCTTTGACTTTGGTTAGCGGTGTGTTGGGGTACGCGGACCAGGTCCCACGCAGTCCATTGGAGTCGACGGCATTGGGTGCGGGGGGTACGGCCTCCGGTTCAGGTGATCGGGCTGTATGTTTGTTGAATTGCTATAACCATAGTTGACACCGAATGGAGCAGGCTGCCCGTGAGGGAGAGGAGGAGCAGGAACAGGAGCAGGAGCAGGCATGTGTTGGTCGTTGGCCATGGCTGGTGGGGCATTGTACGGATCGGGGTAGGCATGATAGGGAGCAGAAGGATCTCTTGCGTTGTAGGATGTCTGCTGCTGGGCACGCGGAGGCGGATCGTAATTACTGTTTACAATCCTTTGAAATTAACATTCGCATTATGTTGTAAAGAGCGGTGTAGCTCCCCACTGGAGCTGGCGCGTTGGCGCCGTCGTAGTATCGCTGCTGTGCATATTGCTTTTGCTCCTCATAAGCGTTCGTTTCATTGTACATTGTGCAATTATTTAAACGAATGAGAAAACAAAACAGAGACGCGGCGGGCGTGTGAAACAAATGAAAAATTAATGCGCTTCTGTGTGTACACTATATGTATCTATACTATTTCTGTAGTCGCTCTGAATTTCCTTCGAGTTCTTATCCAACAAAATACATGCCACCATGCAATTTTGAACCAGACTAAGCGAAATGGATATGTTTACACAGACAATACGCCTTCCCTATTCTTGGTAACATGCATGCACGATTAGCCGCACAGACTTACTCTAGGGGTGATTTCTCAATCAGGATGCTGATGAATTCAACAATACACAAATAAGATGTACCTTAATTATCACTATTCGCATTCAACTGCTACTCGATATAAAACACGTGCCTGTTATCTACTTTATTTTGAACAAGAGGAATTCGTAAACAAAAAAGAAGAGTATATATCTATCTGATTCTATCACCAAGATTTACTTGTAATAGATATACATAAGTATTCATAAATAATATATATAAATATATATAATATATATGTATATATATTTATATTTATATATGCCATCTAACGTTGTCTAAAATATAAGATAACCAATTATAATAATCTGTAAATATTGAGCGTGTACATATGAGCACTGCTTAGACGATTGCCGTACTATCCGTGTGGTTAAACACACACACACACACACAAACACGTGTGTATAATATAATAATATGTATACAAACAGGCAGTTATATATGTGTAATGTACCCACGTCTACTTGACTCTTCTGCTGTGTTGACAAAATCTGACGAGCAGATAAAAATTGAAATGATTTGATAATATATTATTGCAAGACAGTTGTGAAGAGCAAATCAAGCACACGCAAATCAATTTAGTCAGTCGACTCTCGCTTGTTCTAGACTATCACTATTCTAGATTGAATACGGTAGGTCCAAAATAAACGCAGGTAAATGTATGAATCAAGATTTCACCGCACATCACATTTACCTATGCATGAACTTACGTTTGAGTTATTTTCGCAAATGCATGTAATCATTTCCAACGTAGAGTAAAGTACGTATGCACAATGAAGCCGTCTCCATGAACTTGAGTTTGTGTTCTATAAGTTGCTTTACAACACAAACACACATACATCTGGATATAAATATATACCTCTCATTTGAGCGCGTCTTCGTTGCAGCAGCATACGTGTATATGCGCGCGAATGCGGCAGCCCTTTGTGTAGTTTTGTATAGCTCAATTAGTTGATGACGATGACAGGTCTCGTAGCTTGCAAAGACACACGTACATAAAAACAAACGATCGCTAAACGCACATGCTCGGACTGTTCATCCATCTAGGAAATCACTTAGCGAGATGTGCCATACGAGCTCTTTCCTAGCAAACCTTTCCATTTCAATACCATCTACATACACAATTTTTCCGTGTGTGTTTGCAGAGATATATACGTTTACGCAAACTTCAGTGTACAACAAGTCTAATATTGTACAGTGATTGTTCACGATGTTCTATTAGTAGAACCGTAACTCAAACGTGTGCTTGTGAAAAAAAAAAGCGGTCCTACTTAGTCATGGGCCGATTGACTCATGTCTATAATAAATTTTATGGATTATATAGGGAAATGTACGACTTATTAGTATTAATCTCATCGGATTGTGTATAGATAGCAAATAAACAACAACACAAAGCAGACACTTGCCCACCCCTCCTTCAAAGATGTATACTTGGATGCGCACTGTCGGCGTGGCATATACCTTTCCATCAAGCCTACTACACTTGCTTCTACCACCCATTCTCTTGTTTCTTATTTTCCCCCGAGTCGATAGCCATGCTAGTCCTTATCCTTCAAATTTATCCGAGTACAAGATGGCTCTGGCTCTGAAAACCACACTTGAAAGACAATGCATCAAAAGTGAAAGTCCTCATGTGTGATTTTACTTACTCACGTTGTGAAGCACGATAACGTTGCTTAACGCTGGATCCTTAAATAAATAAATAAATAGATAACTATTAAATATATATATATATATATATGTTATGTACATATAAATCTCCAGCAAAAATTCTATGCTTGTGAATGGGTGACATAGCGAAGTAGATCATCACCGGATGTGAGCGTCAGTACGTCCGTCGTCCATGGACGAATATCGATCCTGTGCGGTCGTGTTCCCCCGCCCCCTGTATTCGCCGTCCTACCTCTACCGGTCTGCTGCTGCGCTGCGGCAGAGCGCGGTCGACTACTTGCCGAAACCACCTCCCCCCCACCGTACAGAATAACCGGGCCCAGCTTCTCTCGTATCCCCCTATGCTCCACCGCCAAGACAAACCTCTGACACTTCAGCGGGGGTGGGAAGAGTCGCAAACCGCCCTCGTCATACTCATCGAGCCAGAATCCCGCGCTGACGCTGTTGTACACATACTCCGGTGGCACCAACCACTTGCCCGAAACAACCCCACAGAGCGCCTTGACACTACGCGGCGTTCCTCGGAGAATAATATGCGTCGTATGAAACGGCGGCGGCTCATCCAAGTCACACTCCACCACACTGCTATCGTGCCCAAGAGATGCAATCGCCTCACGCAGGCGTGCCGGTTCGTCCTCCTTTAACCCGGTAAAGATAAAGCGTCGGGCAGGCTGGGCCCGCTTGGGATTGAGCGGCGATGGGGACGCGTGGGCCCACTCGCTACGGCGGAGGAGGTGCCGCTGCGTGCGGGGGCAGGGGAAAGCAGCGGTGGTGCGCGTGCAGCTTGTACGGGTGCCACTTTGTGCGTGTGGCTGCTCTGGTATAGGACGTGGAGCTGTGTGCGAGCAACTTTCACCGCACTTGGCTGTAGTCGCGTCCACGTCGAAGTCGAAAGCAAAGAGGCAGGAGAGCGAGGTGTGTGTGTGCAACTACTCGTCCTACGATTCCACGGAGCTGGTCCCTCTTGTTTGGTGTGACGGGGCGAGTAACCGCCACCCCCGCCATCGACGACGGCGGTGGCGGTGGCGGTGGCGGTTTGGGTGAGTTGGTGCGGTTATGGTTCGTGTGCTTTTATAGTCTGCCGCTGCGCTCGTTTCCTCCATGACAAAGCTACCGCGTATGTCTTTCTTTGCTGGCCGAGGTGGAGGGTATTGCGCGGCGGTAGTATGAATACTAGTAGGAGGATGACTGCTTTGAACGGTAGTGCGGCGTGTATCGTGTGCAACATGCCCCGGCGGCTCGTACACATGGGCGATGCGGGTTGTCGTTGTCCTGGTTGTTGTCGTGTCGGGGCCGTACCGTTTCAGAAAGCGATTCTGCGGTGGTGTTTCGCCGCGCACCGCGGCGCCGCATCGCCCCCACGCAGGAGGAGGATAGTCATGCATAATCCTCATGTTACCACCATCGCTCGTGTTGTTGTTGTTATTTTATTATTATTATTGTTATGGTTACGCATGTTGCTACTGCTACTGCTACTGCTGTGGCTGTGGCTGTGGCTGCTGTGCTGAATATTTGTCATGGTGTTCTCTGTAATGGTGTGCTGCGTGTTTGCATTCGCTGCCCTCCTCATGACGTGCGCGGTAGCGAGTGCGCGGCGTCGCATCGGTCCATGCATGCGTCTCACGGGAGCACACCGTCGTTGGCCACGCATGAGAGATGGCCGGCATCGATGAGTGTTCGGCATCTTGGCTAGGCTGGATGGGTTCATACACATCGCCGCCGCCGCCGCCCTTGCTCCTGTCCTATACGGGATTGAACCGCGTCTTGTTGTGCATGGGGCTGCGTGTGGTGAAAGGCACCCGCTGGTGCGTTGGCGCGCCTGTGGCGAGTGCGGCGAAGGACGACGAGGAGGACGACGATGAAGCCGCTGCAGTTCGTATAGTGGTGGTTGTTGTTGCTGTTGGTGAAATACCATCCGCGTATGGGATGTGCGGTAGTAATCTTCGTGCCCGTTGTTTGTCGTGCATCCTTGGTACATCACGATGTAAAAATACCATGAACACTACTCCCTTCGGTATGCGTTGCGAGGTGATTGGTGTTGGTGGACAGAGCCGGAGATCGAGTAGCGCCGTGTGTCGGTGTCGCCTTGTTGCATGTATGCGATCGGCGTGTGTGAGACTCGGTGTGCGCGGGGTGCGATGACGACGTGCGTAGTTGCTCGACACGGGCATCGCGGTTGTGCTGGCATACGTTTTCGCTCCGGCTCGGCGCGGCTGTTGTGTAGTAATCGGTCGCGACGAAGTTGTGA
Source organism: Scalesia atractyloides (assembly GCA_947069175.1). Lineage (NCBI taxonomy): Eukaryota > Viridiplantae > Streptophyta > Magnoliopsida > Asterales > Asteraceae > Scalesia > Scalesia atractyloides. The sequence goes on along the minus strand of CAMTDV010000101.1, from coordinate 4,137 downwards.
CAGCAGCAGTCGAAGCAGAAGCAGTAGGAGAGGATGCGAAGATGATGTCGAGGAGGTGGCGTACAGCCGGGCGGCACTACGATTGGAATAGCTTGCACCATCATCGCTGTACTACCGCTGCTCACATACATTTTACTTCTATCAATATTATTATTATTATTAGTAGTTATGTAGTAGTAGCAGTATTAGCAGAGTACTCAAAGAGACCATGTGTGTATCTCTGTGAACCGAACGCGTGTGTAACAACGTGCCTCGCGCACCGTCGTGAGCTGCGAATATTCTTCCCCCGCTGTCCCCACCTTGGTCATCATCTTTTCCTTCTCCTCCTCATTCACACCACCGCTGCTCGCACGTTCACGTTTGAGTGTCATGCGACCACCGCCTGATGCAGATTGATCGTTGTCAGCGTCGGACTCAGCTCCACTCGAGCCGCGTGCATTTCCTCCTCCTCCGTGTTTCCTTCATCGCCCCGTCGTACTCTTTCCTTCACACACATGGCCCAAGCGACAGTCACGATTTGTTCCAACCGCACTGATCGCTCCTCCTTTTTCCTCCCCATGCGACGCCGTTTCGTCTTATATCGCTCGCATTTGGCCTCGCCAAAGCCGCGCTCACATCGCTGTGTAAGTCCTCTGCCGCGTCGGTTTTGCACCGCTCGAGTAGTTACGGACGCACTGCTCCCGCTACTGCGGCAGAAAACGACGCCAGCGCGCGCGCGCGGGGCGGCCGTTTGCGCAGCGGAAAGTCCGTCGTGTGTAACCTCTTCGTGACTTGCGTCGGCCGTGCGAGACGACATGTTGCAGCTCCCGCAGCTCTCGTATACGCTGAGCAAGCTCACTCTCCAGTTCGCGTATAAGAAGCTCTTTGCTTCGGATCTGATGCTGCGCGTCCTCCTATCTTTTTCTTGTTGTTTGTTTGTTTGCTGTTGCTGCTGTTGCTCGTGTGCGCTCGAGTCAGCGTTGTGCATACAGCGATGAATGACGAGGCAGCGGATTTGACGCTCGGGACGGCAACGCGCTCTGCCCCACGTCGCCAGAGGGTCTTGGTGCGGGGAGTGCGTGGCTTAGTCTCTTTTCGTCACCTCCGGCGTGTCCTTTTGCTTGGGCGCGTTGCATCCATGATGTTTTGGTATGCCTGACAGTCTCGCTCTGTTGTTGCTGTGTTGCTGATAATGATGCTGTTGCCGCGACGAGCCTTCTGACTGTGTCGCCATGGTACACGTGTCTACCGTAGAATCTTTGTCCTGAATTGTGCTTCCCGCTACAACACCACGATCGTGTTGTACAGCCAAGCCATGACGACTTACATTCTCCTTACCCATCTGCGTGTGTACGTTGTACGCACCGACGTTGTCTGACGAGGGGCTAATGTGCTGTTTGCCTCATCGGTAACGAGGCACACGGTGTGTTCTGTGAGTTGAGAATGCTAATTACGTCTGTGAGCTGGTTGATGATGTGCGGATTAGCAATGAGATGCTGAAGCAGCGCGCTTGCTGTTTTGTCCATGTTGTCCTGCTAATGTGTCGTTGGTATGGTTGTCTTGAATTGACTCTATGATGACAGTGGCAGGGTGTACATAACTATATGCGTGATTGACACATACACATACTTATACATACATACATACATATACACATATAAATAAATAAATGAATAAATATATATATATATAGATGTATGTATGCGTATGTCCTGTAAGGTGCGTCGAGGAGGTGTATATGTGCGCTTATTCGAGGCGTAAGTATACGCGCATACACTGTCTCACTCTTATCTCTCTCTCTATTATATGTATGTATAAATTGTATCTAGTCGTATGTGTGTATGTATATCGCAGATGTGTCAAGGTATTGACAGTGTATGAATAAACGACATGAAAACACTTGCACTGTGCTCTATCTATTATATTATACGTTATTTTTTAAAGAATCTATCTATTTGACGAAACCAATGATAAAAATAAGCCTAATCGAGTTTTCCGTTTCTATTTGGTGAGTATCCCAGTAGCTATTCGTTTTCCCATGAACGATGTGCTTATCTTCACGCACTCTATTCATCGAAGCGATTCTCAGCATAGTTTTATATGATTGTCATGAAGATGAATAGAGTGCGTAGTACAAAAAGAGATTGCGTGTAGACTTGTATGGTAAAACGCATGATTTTTGTCACTGTCACGCAGTGAACAGACTCCAAACAAACAACACGTTGACTGATACAATCATTTACGTTATTCATACACAATGATAACAAAAAAAGTTATAATGTACAATCGTGAAAGCGCGATCCATATAGTGGTGTATCGACAATAACATGCGTGAGCGAGCAGATCGAAGATATGCCGAGTGCAAAGTCATACACACATACACAAGATTAGTCGTAGAAAAAGGAGATGGTCAGCTCGTCAACATATGTATGAATTGCTTGTTTATGTGTGCGTACACACACACAGCAGTATGTTCTTTTCATTTTGCGTCGAGAGAAACGCACAATCCGCTTTGTCTGATGTTACCTGCGTGCGTATACATATCCTCGTACATCACTTCACAATCGCACATTTATAAATGTGATATTCATTTGCATGCTATGTGACATACACAGCTATAACGCAATAACAACAAGCTTACAGTTTCTTTATAAGTAAATCATCGTTTTATAACAACAGAGAAAATAAGATTGATGCACGGAGAAATCAATACCCGAAGAACACCAGCGAGTCATCTCCACGAGATGTGACAAAGTACAGATCGAAACACTCGCGCTGCGATCGCACAGCGGCTGAAAAATACACGTTTTCCTGATTGATGCTGTGATCATGTACACCAATAAGTTATGTATAAAAAGAAACGACTATAAAAAGGTGAAATCGAATTTGAGTATTAGTGATGATGATATAAATATTACATACATACAATAAGTATACATATATATATCTATACATATATATGCACTTCGCGTTTAAATTCATCTTGTTCATGTATAATAAATTACATATTTGTACATAAATATGTATGTTATCACAGTGTTGTTTCTGTGAACCAGAAACACAAAGGGCAAGAGTAAATTTGTACGACCACTTTTGTACTTGTCATAACACTCGCCGTTGGAATTAGCTTTCGGTATGAATTTTTTCCTCACTCGCTCTATTTTTCGCAGCTTTCACTTACGTCTTAGCAGATAGTCCGGGGGGAGTGATATACTTCACATGGACGGAGGCCGCTGTCGCATCCGCTGGTGTGTTCTTGCTGACGTGTTCGCATTTTCTGTAGTGTATGTGCGAACGTCACCATCGGTCGCTGTACACATATTCTTTTCGTTTTTATTTTTGCTCCTATTTCCGCACCAATATGATTGCATCGGGTTGTAATGTATTTCACATGCACATATACATGTCAATAAATATATATAAATAAATTAATAAAATATACAAATATTCACGGATTGTGCGCATATGATTATGCTATCATGGCATACCTGCGTGTTTTTTCTGCACTTCATCTTGTATTATCGAACAAGGAGATGCAGACGAATGCCGCACGTACTATTACCAGTGATTTGATACTGTAGTAACACATACATGTATTCGTAAATATATATATATACATATGTACACCTGTAAAGCAGATCAATGGAGTTAATCAAGTCGTCACGACACACAGTCTACTCCTGAGCAGCCAACACGCGTTGCAACTCCGAGGCAACGCTCTCCAGAAACGTTTCCGTTGTCTCATAGTGCTCACGCTTCAGACTCGAAAGCGGGGCGGATGCAAAGCGCCAGATCCTTCGTCATGTGACCACTTTCAATGGTACGAATTACCGCTTTCTCGAGCGTAATGTGCAAACTGAATGAGCGGCTCATTTTTGTCCAGCTTTCCGCGATGAGCCAGACCGCGTGTCCAGGCATAGATGGACGCCACCGAGTTGGTGCTCGTCTCCTCCCCGCGTTGATGCAGCCGATAGTGCCGCGTCACCGTCCCGTGCGACGCCTCCGTTTCAATCGTCTTACCATCGGCGCACATCAAAACAGACGTCATCAGTCCCAAGGAACCAAAACCTTGTGCAAACCACATCACTCTGTACATCGCCGTCGTAGTTCTTACACGCCCAGACAAAGCCACCCGTTCCCTTGATCATCTGCGCCACC
>CAMTDV010000100.1:0-16512 GCA_947069175.1 Scalesia atractyloides | reverse complement strand
TTGGTCAAAGATGGCATAATTATGGAACTTGCGCATAAACTTGGTAACTGATTATGATCATTTAATATAACCTCAGAGGGTTATACTACATAATATTATGATCATAATGCAACTTTAGATCAGTAAGTAACTAATCTAAATCGGGTCAGAATCGAAAGTCAAAGCAGAAGTCAAACTTCGCGACTTTCGGTTGTGAACCGACCCTAGAACTGAAATTGACGAGCCGAACATGTTATTACATGTTCTAATAATTATTACCAACTTGTTTAAGTGTCAAAACAGGTTTCGTAACATATATAAGATCAATTTATGATTTTTCCGAAAAATGGCCTGTTTGACTTTTTATTTTCATAACTTTGACCCGTCAATTGGTCTAGCAAACGTGATCTTTAGGAGGTGACCTTTATAGGGATTAACACCTACATTATTAAGATCATTTAGCTATGTTCATTTCGAACAATGGCTGGACCATAATGGTCTTACCGAAAGTCAAAGCATTTTACGAAAATGCTTGACTTTTGGCTATAAAAGCCTATAAACGAAAATGCAAGAGCAAGGAACACTTACAAGAGGTTCCTACAATGAAAGAGAACTAAGTTGGATGCTCCTTTCAGCTAGAAACTTCTAGATGAGGGAGAAGAGTTATGATTTAGAAAGGTGCAAGTTCAAATGGTGAACTTGATCACCTATTTATAGTTGGAGAGCTCAAAGGAGGTGAAGCCAGGTGTTTAGGGGTGTAAGAGGAAGCTTACAAGTGTCCCAAAACGTGGCATAGCAGTTTGGGAAGCCATGGTTTCGATTTAATGGTTTTGTGGAGTTTTGCTTGGCTACCAAACAATTTTCTGCAGCAGACCCTGTCTCGCGGGGCGCGAGAGACCCAGGTCAGGTCTCTCGCGGCCCGCGACCGCCCCATGGCCAGATTCAAAAATTGACACTTTCGACCCCTGAACTTTATAAAGGTCCTAAAAACCTTTTTAAACACCCTTTTTGGCACTTTTAGTGTAACATTCGTCGAAAAACGGGTTTTCCAAACCCGCTTCGTTTGATAATCAAGTATTCAGTTATAACATTTCGTTGCGTATTTATTGTTCAGATTATTTTAAATAGAACATAATTAATAAACATTTTAGAATTTAAAAACCATAATTGATAAATAATAATAAAATGTGAATAAAAAATAAAATGGGGCTGCCGGGTTTCGAACCCGGGTCACCCACTAACACAAACACACACCACACCACTCCGCCACACACTCCACTTGTGATAAACACTGAATCAAATAACCCTTAAAGTAAAACCCGAAATCAAAACCGGAAATCAAGGCGCGCTCAGAACGCGTAATCGCCGGAAAAACCGACACTCCGCGATTTTGGCTACTTTTCTTTTGACTGAAACGCACAAATTGATTTCGACATCAGTTATAACCGTTGCCGGCAATCAATTTCAGTCAAAAACCGACGGAAATCATTGATCGCGATTGTTGACCTCAATTCAAACCCAATTCAGCCTGTTTCCACTATAAATACCCACTTGAACTTCCTGAAAACCTTTCGCTCAGAACCACGTTCGTTTCCGAAGCTTTATTCCTTCCAAAACACGTCGCCGGAGATTTTCGCATTCGCCGGAATTCCACCAGAAAACCGAGGCTTTACCCCTAATCGGTATAATACTCAACTCTTTTCTTTGTAATCCATTATTCGGCATGTATTAACCTTAATCGTTCAACTAGAATCTGTCTCAGACAACGTCGCCGGAAATTCTCGCACTCGCCGGAATATCACTGGAGAACCGAAGCCTCACTGCCGATCGGTATAATCATCTAAACCTTCTTGCTATCTCTTGCTTAGTGATCTAATTGCTCAACACAATAATCGAAACTGTTAAACAGTTCACTCAGCCGGAATCCGCAAATCAGAGCCGACGAACACTGCCGGAAATCTGAAGAAAACTCTCCGTCTGGTATATCATATTCTTTATCTTTGTTTTCCTATTCCATTTCCAATCGATTATAGGGCCGTTGGTCGAATAAGCAAGAACAGTCGGGTGCACTGTTCTGTGATCTTCTTAATGAAGAAGACGAACTTAAATTGTATATTAATGTAATAAAAAACGGATATTTAACCGGGTTAGACACACAGTCCAGCGGTGGACTGTGTGCAATTTCAATACACACGTCCCGAGTTCGAATCGCACATGTTACCGACTTTCAGAAATAAAATCAACATTTTTAAAACCTAACCAGATCAAGTCACAGTATATACATAAGAGGAATATAATTCAGTAGTTAAACAGATTAGACACACAGCCCAACTGGTTGGGCTGTGCGCACTCGAACCGAAGGTCCCGAGTTCGACTCCGGGTCTCTACAACCGGTTCGACCATATAAATCATTTTTAATAAAAACCAAATAAGGTTAAGGTTAATTAGTATATATATATATATAATTAAAACAGAGAATATTTCAGGTTAGACACGTAGCTCAGTTGGTAGAGCTGCGTGCACGTATACGAGAGGTCCCGAGTTCGAACCTCACTAGCCGCATAGAATTAACACAGTCTGACCGGTCAGACCCGGTCAACTGTCAGAAAGGCAACCCAATTTTTATTATTTTTATTTATTTATTTAAATGGAAAATTAATTTAAAAATACTTAAAAATAGGATTTTTAAAGTTAGAAAATTTCCTTAAACTCACAAAAATAAATCTAAAAATCCCATTAAGAGCACTAATAAAATTTATTTATTTATCGAATCATTTTGTTATTATCTAGGTTAGTTTTTCCTCGTCGATTGAATCATAAATTCGTGCGCCTTCATCGTCATCAAAGAACGCACCCATTGTGAGTGAATCTCTACCAATTCCCCGTTTTAATCATGTTTTGGGGTGTATCATGTGTCGTATAATTCTTTTATTTTATTTAAACACTTGTGCATACATCATATCCTTGATCAAATGTGTATCAGTTGTTGTGTGAATTATATGTAGATTGGATTTATCAATTTCAGTGCACGCATTTCATTAGGCCCATCAGATCCCCGTGGGATACGGGTTGAGCATCAGGAGCCTTATTAGATCGGCTCCGTTTGATTGAGCCTTGATCTCACATACATCATCACTCATGTCATATACTCATCCAAAGTGGTTTGTGATTGTTTATCTATATATGTTTGCTCACATGTGATTATTGCACAAATTTTCCTTATTAAATAAAACAAGAAATTAGTAATAATGTTTTCTCAAGGTTCACTCGCCAACTTTTGTTGACCCAAAATCTCCCCCGTTTTACACATGATACAGGTGATCCAGCTGAGACAAGAAACACATAGGAAGGCCTAGAAGAATAAACAAGTTTAAGCTTTGGGATAATTATATAGTTTCATTTTCTTGTAATTGTATGAATTTTGTTTTGGATATTTAAGTTGTAATTTGAATTTAATAAATATGAAACATCTTAGTAAATATCATGAGCTTTGGTGATAACCCAATTATGCCCCGACTTTTATTCCGCTGCGGGTCGGGTGTGTGACAGATTGGTATCAGAGCTTGTGACTATAGGGATATAGGATAGGTTATTAGACCCTTAGAGCCTATACTATAGTTGATTAAATTTTAATTGTTTATGCGTTACATGCAAAATTCATGATGTTTATATGTTTCATATTTATTTTCACACTCAATGTTATGCAAGCACGCTCACAAATACATGTTATTATGCAATGCTCATCATGAATCATATCCTCATAACATATCATATCCATGAGAGCACACACCTCACGATTCCCATGATTTTTGCAATGATTTTTGTATTTTTCAAATCACAGCAAAGTGAGTTCTCATTACGGGCATGTAGTAACTGGAAGGGTACGAGTACCGGTAGTCGGAACGTCCTGTCTAGGCTTGGCATTCGTATAAATCCAAAATAAAGGACCAGTTTGCCTACCTGGGGACTAACGATGAGAGTACGAAGGACGTATTAGGCCAAAGCATGCTATACCAAACGTTGTGTGAGCTAACCCCACTTTGAGTTGTCATTGTGTCTACACCTGGACACCCTCCTACCATACATCTCACATTCATATTTTACGATTTTCATACGGGTGGTGCGAGTGTTAATCCGCCAACACCAATGTGAATTCTACCAAGCCCAATAGTCATGGGGGCCCACATGACTACACAGGCGAAGGTATGGGGGACATTGGAGGCCCAAACATGAGCAAACCCAAGACATCATATGGATATAGCTAAATTATTGCCAATTATGTTGTTTTTCATTCTTTTTACGACACATGACACCTAGAAAATTCTTAAACTCACAATCTTCCTATGTATGTTCCTGTAGATGTCGGCTAGGCAACTACATGGAGGTAGAAAGTCAGGAAGATCAAACGAACGCTTGGCCACACAAATTGCTAAACAAATGGCCGCAGTACTTCCTGACATCGTGATTCAAGTTCAACAAGCTCTCACCGCAAATCCCATCAACCCTCCCAATCAAGAAGACCAGAGCATCGCCAACCCTCCTTCCAAAAAAGTGCTCCTACAAACACTTCAAATCTTGCGATCCCCCGAAGTATGAAGGGACCGAAGGTGTTACCGCCTTCCTTCACTGGTTTGAAGAAATGGAGAACACTTTCCTCAATTGCGATTGTCCCGAGGACCGTAAGGTACGTTATGCAACTGGAAGACTGTTTGGGGAAGCCCTTACCTGGTGGAACACGGAAAAAGGTAAGCGAGGAGTTGAAGATGCCATGGCCTTAACATGGGAAGAGTTAAGGGAACTCATGACAAGACGCTTCTGTCCAAGGAGCGAAATCAAAAAGCTGGAAGACGAATTCCACTCACTGAAACAAAAGGAAGGAGATCACACCTCCTATAATAAGAGGTTTCTCGAACTGAACCAGATGATCCCTAATTTGTTCACCCCCGTTTACCGCTTGGTTGAACATTACATTCGTGGTCTCCCCTCGAAAATCCAAGACTCGGTTTTAAGCACTTCGCCTGCAACACTTGAAGCCGCGATGGAATTAGCTACAGAACTTACTGAAAATCGCATTCGAAACGGCAAATTCAAAGATGAAAAGAAGAAAGCACCCATAGAGACCTCAACTACAAACCACTTAGTCTCACCCTCAAGGTTTGCTGGTAAGAGGAAACGTAATGGCAAGAATTTTGCTGTCACTCAAACCAACCCTCCTATCACTGCTGCACCAATCACCCAAATTGCTCCTTCAGCTGCACCATTCAAAAAGCCATACACCAGCCCACACCCAAAATGCAACCGTTGTCAGTACCATCACCCTCCCGAAAATCCCTGCCAACATTGCACAAGCTGTGGCCGTGCGGGTCAGACCATCCAAACCTGTCGTACTCTTCAATGAATGAAACGCAATCAACCTCCAACCCAAACCCACCATCAGATAGTGGGCCAAGCCCAACAACCCTTTCTTCTACCACCCACACAACACGTAGCCCAACCTTACTACCAACCCAACTACCCCATGATGCAACCCATGCGAGCTTGTTACAACTGTGGGGACCCAAACCACTTCAGGAACACATGTCCACGCCTAGTGAACATCATCCATGCTCAAGCTCACGCAAACCCAGTAAACCAAGCTAACCAAGCTCCCCACCTGCCAGAGGAAGAGCTTTCAACATCAATGCCAACCAAGCTAGGGCTGATAACAACGTGGTCAACGGTACGTTTCTCATCAATGGTAGTTATGCATCCATATTATTCGATACTGGCACGGATAAGAGCTTTGTGTCCTTGGAATTTGAACCTATCCTCGACCAACCTCGTGTTAATCTCATCGAGTCTCTAACTGTGGAAGTTGCTGACGAAAAACCCGTTTCACTAGATTCTATTATACGAAATTGTACCCTCACCCTAAACGATCACGATTTTACAATTGACCTTATTCCTATGAAGTTGGGAAGTTTCGATGTTATAATTGGTGTGGACTGGCTCAGCCAGCATCACGCAGAAGTGGTGTGCCACAAAAAGTTCATTCGCATTCCTCTCACGGACGATCAGACCCTACGTATTTTTGGGGAAACCCCTTCGAAAGGACTCAAACTAATGTCCTGCCTTCAAGCCCGAAGACATCTCCGCAAGAACTATGTCGCATTCCTAGCTCACGTCGTCAAAAAGGGAAACAAGGAAAGGAAACTCGAAGATATCCCAGTTGTGAAAGAATTCCCACAAGTCTTTCCCGACGACATTTCAGGACTTCCTCCTGTGAGAGAAGTCGAATTCCGCTTCGATCTTGTACCTGGCGCTACACCAGTCGCAAAATCTCCTTATAGGTTAGCCTCATCCGAAATGCAAGAGCTGGCCAGTCAACTGCAAGAGCTGACTGACAAAGGATTCATACGTCCTAGCTCCTCGCCTTGGGGTTCACCTGTTCTCTTTGTGAAGAAGAAAGATGGAACGTTTCGCATGTGCATTGATTATAGAGAACTCAACAAGTTAACGGTTAAGAATCGCTATCCACTACCTCGCATTGACGACCTCCTAGAGCAACTTCAAGGCGCCACCTGCTTTTCAAAAATCGACCTTCGTTCTGGTTATCATCAGCTCAGAGTGCACGATGAAGATATCCCAAAAACCGCTTTCCGGACTCGTTATGGTCATTACGAGTTCATGGTCATGCCTTTCGGTTTAACCAACGCCCCCGCTGTCTTCATGGATCTAATGAATAGGGTATGCAAACCCTACCTCGACCGTTTCGTCATAGTCTTCATCGACGACATCCTTATCTACTCCAAGTCTAAATCCGATCATGAACGACACCTTCGACTCATCCTTACACTCTTCAGGACTGGAATGCTCTACGCTAATTTCTCAAAATGCGAATTCTGGTTAGGAGAAGTACAATTCCTTGGACATGTCGTCAATGACAAGGGAATTCATGTTGATCCTTCAAAAATCAAGGCAGTGCAGGAATGGCAAGCGCCACGTACCCCTACTGAGGTAAGGTCATTTCTTGGTTTGGCTGGTTACTATCGACGCTTCATTGCCAATTTTTCCCGTATTGCTGTACCACTCACGGCTTTGACTCATAAAGGAAAACCCTTCATATGGGGACCTAAACAAGAGGAAGCCTTCCAAACTCTAAAGCAAAAACTTTGTGACGCACCTATCCTTACACTCCCTGAAGGTTGCGATGACTTTGTAGTATATTGCGACGCATCGGGGCAAGGGCTAGGCTGTGTATTGATGCAAAGAGGAAAAGTGATAGCCTATGCTTCTAGGCAACTCAAAGTTCATGAGAAGAATTACACCACCCACGACCTGGAACTTGGAGCCGTTGTGTTCGCTCTCAAGATATGGAGACATTACCTCTATGGTACCAAGTGTGAAATATACACTGACCACAAAAGTCTCCAACACATCTTCAACCAAAAGGAGTTGAACATGAGGCAACGAAGATGGGTCGAACTTCTCAATGACTACGACTGTGAAATTCGGTATCATCCTGGCAAGGCAAACGTGGTGGCTGATGCGCTCAGTCGAAAAGGTTATGTGAACTCCATTCGTCTTCTATGTTCGCAAATCATAACCGACATCAAAGATCGAATCCGAGCAGCTCAACATGTTTATGTAACAGAAAATGACGTACGCGATGAGCTGTCATGTGGAGCTGAACTAAAAATCGAAACCAAATCCGACGGTATTCTATACTATTTAAATCGCATATGGATTCTTGATCGCGTTAACCTTCGTGATTTCCTCATGAATGAGTCGCACAAAACACGATACTCTGTACACCCAGGAGCCGACAAGATGTATCAAGACCTACGATACACCTACTGGTGGCCTGGCATGAAAAAGGATACCGCTGTTTTTGTTTCCAAGTGCCTTACCTGTTCCAAAGTAAAAGCTGAACATCAAAGACCTTCAGGACTTCTAGTCCAACCCGAAATACCTGTTTGGAAGTGGGAAAACATAACCATGGACTTCATTACTGGGTTACCTCGCACCTCCAGTGGGTATGACACCATATGGGTAATAATCGATCGTCTTACAAAGTTATCTCATTTCATTCCGATTCGTGAGGACTTCAAGAACGAGAAGTTAGCTCGTATCTACATCAGCGAGAACGTAAGCCGTCATGGTGTACCATTAAGCATCATTTCAGACCGTGATGGTCGTTTCACTTCACGAACAATGGCGAGCCGTACAAACCGCTTTGGGTACACGATTAGACCTCAGTACCGCTTTTCATCCTCAAACTGATGGTCAATCTGAACGCACCATCCAAACCCTTGAAGACATGCTGCGAGCATGTGTCATAGACTTCAAAGGGAATTGGGATGCTCACCTACCATTAGTGGAATTTTCGTACAACAATAGCTATCATTCAAGTATCGGCATGGCTCCTTTCGAAGCTTTATATGGTCGTAAGTGCCAATCTCCAGTATGTTGGCACGAAATTGGGGAATCACAAATCACCGGTCCAGAATAATTCAAGAAACAACCGACAAGGTCATTCAAATTCGAAACAATCTTCTAGCGGCTCAAAGTCGTCAAAAGAGTTATGCAGACAAACGACGAAAGCCCTTGGAGTTTGACATTGGTGATCAGGTACTTTTAAAAGTATCACCGTGGAAGGGAGTGGTTCGTTTTGGCCAAAAGGGAAAGCTAGCACCACGCTACGTAGGACCTTTCAAGATACTCGAAAGAGTAGGTCCTGTAGCATACAAGCTTGACCTACCAGAAGAACTCAACAGAATTCATCCCACATTTCACGTATCAAACTTGAAAAAGTGCCTCGCCAATGAAAATCTCCACATTCTTCTAGAAGACATTCAAGTCGATGAATCGATGCACTTCGTTGAAAGACCGGTAGAAATCATGGACTTCGGAGAGAAGCGTTTAAGACGAAGTCGTATTCCAATTGTCAGGGTACGTTGGGAGTCGAAACGAGGACCCGAGTTTACTTGGGAACGTGAAGACTCAATGCGCGAAAAATACCCGCATCTTTTTCCAATTACCACTACTACTTAAATTTCGGGACGAAATTCCTAAAAGTAGGGGATACTGTAACATTCGTCGAAAACCGGGTTTTTCAAACCCGCTTTGTTTAATAATCAAGTATTCAGTTATAAGATTTCGTTGCGTATTTATTGTTCAGATTATTTTAAATAGAACATAATTAATAAACATTTTAGAATTTAAAAACCATAATTGATAAATAATAATAAAATGTGAATAAAAAATAAAATGGGGCTGCCGGGTTTCGAACCCGGGTCACCCACAAACACAAACACACACCACATCGACGACATCCTTATCTACTCCAAGTCTAAATCCGATCATGAACGACACCTTCGACTCATCCTTACACTCTTAAGGACTGGAATGCTCTACGCTAATTTCTCAAAATGCGAATTCTGGTTAGGAGAAGTACAATTCCTTGGACATGTCGTCAATGACAAGGGAATTCATCTAAACCTCCTGATATCTCTTGTTTTTTAATTTCACAACTCATCAATCAAAATTGTTAATTGATTCAATCAGACGGAATTCACAAATCAGAGCCGACGACCATTGCCGGAATTCTGAGAAAAACATTCGATTCGGTACATTGATTCCGTAACTCTCTTAATCCATTACATTTCAATCAATAAAATGTTCGACGAACGATTTAAACAAGAACAGTCGAATATCGTTTGTCTGTGTCTTTGAACGAAGAAGACGAAGTCGACATTGTGTATAAGTTTAATTAAAACGAGATATTAAACCAGGTTAGACACACAGTCCAGTGGTGGACTGTGTGCAAACACACAACGCACGTCACGAGTTCGAACCTTACAAACGCACCGACTTTCCGAATTAAAACCAATTTTTTTTAAAAACTGAATCAGAACAGGTTCCAGTATGTTTATAAGATTAATATAAACCGTAAGTTAAACAGATAAGACACACAGCCCAACTGGTTGGGCTGTGCGCTTACGAACCAAAGGACCCGAGTTCGATCCGGGTCCCTGCAACCGGTTCAACCATTTAAATTCTTTTAATATAAACCAAATAAATTAAACATTTAATTAGTATATATATATAATTAAAACATAGAATATTTCGGGTTAGACACGTAGCTCAGTTGGTAGAGCTGCGTGCACGCGTACGAGAGGTCCCGGGTACGAACCTCACTCAGTGCACACTCACATCACAGTCCGACCGGTCAACGGTCAACGGTCAACAAAAAAGTCAAAATTTTTATTTTATTTATTTATTTATTTAATTTAAAAATAAATTAAAAATACTTAAAAATAATATTTTTAAAGTTAGAAAAAGACCTTAAACTCACAAAAATAAATCTAAAAATCCTATTAAAATTGTTAATAAAATCCACTTATTTACCGAACCTTTTCGTTATTATTTTAGGTTAGTTTATCCTTGTCGATCAAATTCCAAAACTCGGGCGCATCCATCAACATCAACAGAACGCACCCAATGTGAGTGAATCTCTACCAATTCCCCGTTTTAATCACATTATGGGGTGTATCATGTGTCGCTTATTATTTATTACATTAAAACACTTGTGCATCCATCATATCCATGATCAAATGTGTATCCAAGATGTATCAATTGTTGTGTGGTTAATGTTTAGATTAAAATTATCATTTTCAGTACATACATCATCATAGGCTCGTCTGCTTCCCCATTACCTATGAGCGGAACGTGGCGTTGCCAACATACGATCGGGTCCGTTTGATTGAGCCTTGATCTCACATACATCATCATAGGCTTGTCCGTTCCCCATTAACTTTGAGCGGAATGTGACGTTGCCAACATGTACATTATCATTCATGTCATACACTCATTCAAGGTGGTTTGTGTTATATTTGTTTATATACGTTTGCTCACATATGATTATTGCACAATTTTTCCATATTAAATACAACAAGAAATCAATAACAAATGTTTTTCACAAGGTTCACTCGCCAACTTTTGTTGACCCAAAATCCCCCATTTTTACACATGATACATGTGATCCAGTTGAAGCAAGAAACATATAGGACGGCCTAGAAGAATAAATCAGTTTAGGCTTGGGATTATTTTACTTAGTTTCTTTTTCCTTGTAATTGTATGAATTTGTTTTGAATATTGAAGTTGTAATTCGAATTTAATAAATATGAAACATTTTAGTAAACATCATGAGCTTTGGTGATAACCCAATTATGCCCCGACTCTTATTCCGCTGCGGGTCGGGGTGTGACACCACTTGGATACCACGCTCACTTACCACATGTCCAAGGAATTGGACTTCTTTAAGCCAAAATTCGCATTTAGAGAACTTTGCATAAAGTTTCTCCTGCCTTAATAATTCTAGGATGCACCGAAGATGTTTCTCGTGATCATCTTGATTACGAGAATGGATAAGTATGTCGTCTATGAAGACAATAACAAACTTATCTAAATATGGTTTGCAGACTCTATTCATGAGATCCATGAATGCTGCCGGTGAATTTGTGAGCCCAAAAGGCATCACTAAGAATTCAAAATGACCATAGCGGGTCCTGAAGGCTGTCTTAGAAACATCTTCACTTCTAACCTTCAGTTGATGATATCCTGATCTCAAATCTATTTTAGAAAAGTAGCTAGCCCCTTGAAGTTGGTCGAATAAATCATCGATTCTGGGAAGAGGATATCTATTCTTAATGGTTAGCTTGTTCAGCTCCCGGTAGTCGTTGCACATTCGCATCGAACCGTCCTTCTTCTTTACAAACAGAATAGGAGCTCCCCAAGGTGAGGAACTAGGCTGGATAAAGCCTTTCTCCAGGAGTTCGTCCAATTGAACTCTTAGCTCATTCATTTCGGTTGAAGCCAGCCTATATGGAGCTCTAGCTCCTGCTCCTGGTATGATATCTATTCTAAACTCCACTTGCCTATCTCGAGGTAGGCCTGGTAATTCTTCAGGGAAAACATCGGGGTACTCTGAGATAACTGGTTGATCTTCAAGTTTCGGCTTTGGTTCATTTATGATAACTTGTGCCATATAGATGACATAATCTCTTCTCAAACACTTAGATGCTTTAAATAACGACACTTTGTCTGGCAGTCCATAGTGTGAGTCTCCACGGATGGTGATCATTTCACCAAATGGGGTCTTAATCTCGATGAGCTTTTTATCGCAGGCAATGTGGGCTTGGTTATGAGATAACCAATCCATGCCTAAGCCAACATCGAACCCCGCCAATCTCATTGGTAAAAGAGAGATAGGGATGGAATGATTCTTAATGGATATAGAGCATCCATCAAGTATGGAAGAAGCAGTTTCTAAGATTCCATCGGCAAGTTCTATCTCATAAATTTTATCTAGAGTTCTTATGGGTAAATTTAATAGTTTACTAAACTTATGATCAACAAATGATTTATCCGCACCCGAATCGAAAAGAACTCTATCATAAATATCATTAATGGGGAAAGTACCTGTTATGACGTTATTGTCATTAACAGCTTCCTTAGAAGTCAGCTGAAAGGCGCGTGCATTCCCCTTCTTGGCCTCTCCAAGCTTCAAATTATTATTCTTTGAACTCTTAGGGCAGTTAGTTGCAATGTACCCTTTTTCATTGCAAATATAGCATACAACATCCTTAAGATCTTTACAATCTAGGGTCTTATGCCCTCTCCTTTTACATGTGCCACAAGGTCTAGCTTGTGGATCAGAAGTACACTGTCCCCAGTGTTTGGGGTTGCAAATCTTGCAAAATGGCATTATAGCCGACTTGCCTTGGTTCCCTTTGAACCCAAATCTTCCTTTATTTTTCTTATTAAACTTATGGGAGTTGTCATCTTCCCTCTTCCTTTTCCCGCCAGTTTCAGACTTAACTGACTTTTGTCTCACTAGATCAAGGGTGAGAGAAAGAGATAGGTCTACAGCAGACCTATAGGTAGTAGGCTGTGCAGCCTTTACCATGCCCTTTATTTCGGGCGCTAACCCATTAATAAAACGCGCAATGCGTTTGGATTCAGGGGTAATTAAATAGGAAACTAACCTAGATAGGGAATTGAAATCGGAAACATACTTGGCAGTCTAGGTTTTTCATTGATAGAGACAAGAAGTCTGTCTCTATTTTCTCCACCTCATGTGGTGGGCATTAGGTTTCCTTAATAAGGTCCACAAACTTGGACCATCCAAGATTATACAGGTATACTTTACCTGTTGATTGAATCATGGCCTTCTAGCATGTTAGGGCATCACCCTTGAAGGATTGTGATACATACTTGACCACATCCCTTTCAACACAGCTGCTGATGTCTACAATGGTTTCCATCTCGTCCAGCCACTTTAGGCTTCTACGGCTCCTTTTCCCCCATTAAAGTCTTGGGGTTACAGGAGACAAAGTACTTGTAGGTGCATCCGTCCTTAGAAGAACAGGACCTATCAGCATAGTCTATCCTCTTAGGTTCACTCTTCGCATTTGATGAGTGAACAGAGCTCTCCTTATGAGCTGAGGATGGTGGAATTGATAATGGCTTAGAGCGAGTAGCACTCGACTCTCTTAGTTTCTATATGGCCTTACCCATGGCCTTTTCTACGGCCGCATCAATGCGTGCTATATTTTCGGCGTCTTTGACGTTCCGATGGCTACTTTGTGCCTCATTAGAGTTAGCCATTCTTCAAAGCCTTGGTTCTATATACCAAATAAAATTTCTCTTAGCCATGGTATAATAACCATGTCGGCTTTTAAACATTGGATATAAGAAAATCCACTGCATATACTAGTGTGAATAACATCACAACTCTTAGGCTTAATATAGCTATATTTGGCCTAGGTCTTAATAGGACCATCATAGGCAAATTACAATTTGGACATAGTGCATTTATTACTAGACAGGGGATCGCAATGTCACAACTGTCATTGTCATATTTGACAATTTTATAGCATATAGGCTTGTCACAAAGGACATCAAATATGGCACATAGGCCTGTCACTAATGGACATAAATTATGGCACATAGGCCTCTCACTAACGGACATATAATAGGGCACATAGGCACTACATCACTAATGGATGTTTTATTTATCACCGCACCGTTGATATTAGCCGGGATCAGATAGATCACATGGGCTTTATAAAATAGATCATATCCCGAAAGGGTAATACATCACTAATGGATGTTTTATCACCACACTGGTGATATTAGCCAGGATCAAATAGATCACATGGGCTTTATAAAATAGATCATAACCCGAACGGGTAATACATCACTAATGGATGTTTTATTTATCATTGCACTGATAATATTAACCGGGATCAAACAGATCACAAGGGCTATATAAAATACATCTCTAATGGATGTTTAATCACCGCACTGGTGATATTAGACGGGATCAAACAGATCACAAGGGCTCTTTAGCCGGGATCAAATAGATCACAAGGGCTATATAAAATACATATCTAATGGATGTTTAATCACCGCACTGGTGATATTAGCCGGGATCAAACAGATCACAAGGGCTATTTAGCCGGGATCAAATAGATCACAAGGGCTATATAAAATACATCTCTAATGGATATTTAATCACCGCACTGGTGATATTAGTCGGGATCAAACAGATCACAAAGGCTATTTAGCCGGGATCAAATAGATCACAAGGGCTATATAATACATCTCTAGTGGATGTTTAATCACCGCACTGGTGATATTAGCCGGGATCAAACAGATCACAAGGGCTATTTAAGGTTAGGACATAGTCCATTACCTTGGAAGTTAGTGTGATTCCTCAAGTCACACAACCATGAGTATGCACATTACTTGAATGTTAACATAAGAGGACCTTAATGGTTGATTAATGGTCCCAATCACCTTTGACCTTAAGGACCGTGGAGGTTTGGACCTAGTCCCTTACCCCTGGATAGAAGGATAACTTCCCTTAACTATCTTGATAGAAGACCCTTCCGTTCTTAACTATCATATATATTTGGCCAAATATGTGGTCTGTGCCACTTGGCAAATCAAAACCATTAAGATCTTTTGGAATTATATAGCAGAGCATAAATTTCGAGTAAAATCGAGATGCTCGTTTTCAAGAGGATGAATACATATATATATAATTCCAAAATACTTCATTAAATTTCAATTTAGAAATTACAATACTAGAAAAATGAAATAAATTGTCCATGCAAGGACTAAAAGAAATAACAATGTCCTCGCAAGGACTACATATAATTAGAAGAGACTTCACTCGTCCTTCTTTCCTTTGACTAATTAGGAGAGTTTCTTGAAGAATTTATTCGTCTTCTTCTCTGTTTCTCCGCCTGCTGCTGCATCTCTTTCATCCTTTCTAAGGCCTCATTAATGGCCTCTAGTGTTGGCGGAGGTTGTGGTTGAGGTTGTGGCATAATCGGATACTGGTACCCATAAGTTGGATATCCAGTCGGTGGATAGGTAGGTGGGAAAGGAGACGGGTAAAGTGCGTTGTGCATAACTGCCTGCATATAGGGGTCTTGCGACCATGCTTGATAGTCTACTAGTGTAGACGGGTTAAAAGGATCATATCCAGACGTGTCTGGATATGTGGGGATTGGGTTAGTATAACCCGATGGTGGTGGTTGAATAGCATGTGTTGGTGTTGGTTCCACTATAGGTGGAACATTAGAGGGTCCACCCATTTGCGGGTCCTCTTGAATTGTAGGGTAAGAATTGGGCAAAGGTGGCAGCGATCCCGACCTTTGACCGGCACGTACCGACATACGTGCTCAACGCTTCCTTCTTGGTGGTTCAGGTGGTGGTTGAGGTTGGTCCACGGGTTCCATGTGGACATCTTCTTGAACAGGAGGTGGTAGAGAGTGATGAGAAGGAGTGTGGGCGAAGGTGAATTGGTTCCAGTATTGGTCCCACTCATTAGGACCTTGGTAGGGCGATCCAACATAAGAGTTTGAATCACTCAAAATTTCAATGGGATGCATGTTTGATCCCGACGGTGGCATCTCCGGGTCGGAGTCCTCGTCCATAGGATGTGGCTGGTCCAACTATTTTTGATTAGCTGGAGGCGTGTTTAAGTAATGGTTAGGGTTAAATTCGTCGTGGTAGGAGTGATGAGAATGGGAATGGTGAGAATGATAGGAGTGGTGTGAGTGGTAAGAATTTTGGGAATGTGAGGGCGAGTGTCTATTAGAGACAGAACGTCTCACTGGTTGCCATGGAGACGAATCTACTGATTCTTGGTATGCATCCGAGTTATGAGGTTGAGGAGGAATGCGTCCCGACGGTCCTCCTCTCATTGGACCTTTTCCTCGTCCACTTTGTCCTCGTACATGTGGCGGCATTTTCCAGTTAGAAATCAATTTAAAAAAACAATACTAATAACTTAATAATGAAATGAGTAATCCTAGGTCAATGCCTAGACTCGGAAGTCTAAGGAATGTGCTCGTGTAAGTTTGAGACTAAACACAAAAGGCTAGTGTTTAATTCTCTCAAACATTGGCTCTGATACCAACCCTGTCACACCCCAGATTCCCAACCCCGAAATCCATACACCGGTGGGCCCGAGTG